>JAJPUD010012360.1:505-49713 GCA_023553655.1 Myrmecobius fasciatus | reverse complement strand
TTTTTTTTTTCCTTTTTGATCTGATTTTTCTTGTGTCACAAGAGAATTGTATAATTATGTTTACACAAAAAATTAATTATCTGCTGGCATGATTAACAAAATGATTAATTACCCAGAAACTATGTTTTTCAATTTTTTGTTTTTATTTCACAGTGACAAAGGCATTGAAGGCATTGAAGGCATGCCCATCAGTTAGGAAATGTTGAATAAATTGGGGGATTGTAATGGAAAAATATTGTGCCTATATAAGAAATACAGGATGGTTTTGTAAAAACTTAGGATAACTTATATGAACTTATGCAAAGTGAAGTGAGCAGAATCAGGAAAATACCATATACAGCAACAATATTATAAGGATGATTCCAAAGGATCAAGGATGAAAAATGCTATCCATCTCCAGAAAGAGAACTGACAAACTGCAGACTGAAGCTTATTTTTTTTCCATTCTTTCCTTCCTTTCCTTTTATACATCCTCTTGCAAGTATTATATATTTTGCATGACTTCACATATATAATTGATATAATACTTGCCTTCTCAACAGGTTGGTAAAGGACTGGAAGGAGAGAATTTGGAACATAAAATATAACAAAAATGAATGTTAAAAATAAATAAGGGGCAGCCTAGTGATGCAGTGAATAGAGTACCAGCCCTCAGGTCAGAAAGGCCTGAATTCACATCTGACCTCAGACACTTAACATTTCTTAGCTGTGTGTCTCTGGGCAAATCATATTAACATATCTCCGCAAAATAAATAAATAAATAAAACTTTCAGTACAATATAAGTACCAAACTTGGTTAGAGAGAAGTTAAATTTCAATGCCCTTATTCTTGAGGAATGGGGTAGTCTTGGGGGGGCTTATAGGTTAGAATTTATGGGTGTAGAATATTGCATATATACATATATATGCATAGGTATGTGTATATAAGGACACACACACACACCTATACATATATACATAAGTGGATATGCCAAAGTGGGTATGCCAACTGATTTTGTTGTTCCATCTTTCTACTCTGAAAAACATTTCTTTTTTTTGATCAAAGGTTGACTTGTGTAGAAGATGGGGGAAGGATATATTCAGAAATGAATATTAAGTGAAAACATAGCAGAGTAAGTGAAATGAGCAGAACCAGATCAACATACACGGCTACAACAAGATTATAGGATGATTAATTCTGATGGACATGGCTCTTTTCAACAATGAAATGATTCAAACCAGTTCCAGTTGTTCAGTGATGAAGAAAGCCATCTACACCCAGAGAGAGGCCTATGGGATCTGAGGGTGGACCACAACATAGCATTTTCACGCTCTCGATTGATGTTTGCTTGCGTTATGCTTCCCTTCTCAGGTTTTTCTTGTAGATCCGATTTTTCTTGTACAGCAAGATAACTGTATAAATATGTATAGACATATTGGATTTGTCAAGTATTTTAACATAATTAACATGTAGTAGACTTCCTGCCATCTAGGGGAGGGGGTGGGGGGGAAGGAGGGAAAAATTTGTAACAGAAAGCTTTGCAAGGGTCAATGTTGAAAAATTACCCCTGCATATGTTTTGAAAATTAAAAGCTTTAAAAAAAAAGAAAAGAAATAAAGAAAACACAGCAGAAAAAAAGGAAAACTTTTTTTTTAATTCCTTGATAACTTCAGAGAAGAAAAGGCTTTTCCAAGTCACGTAGCTGTCCCAACCTGATTTTACAGTTAAGAAAACAGCCCATGAGAAGGCAGTTCCCCGTGCTCACATAGGTAAAAAGTAGCGGAATGGGAACGGGAACCTAAAAGTACCCATCCACACTTGGTCTCCCACTACACGTTAATTACCCAGCATGCCGTCGGCTCTGCCGCTGTCCCTCCCTCCCTCCGAGTTTTCCCAAATCACGCGAGGTTGTAGCAGGGGTGGCACGTGGGGAGGTGGACTGACACCTAGACTTGGACTCATATCTTCTCCCCCGCCCGTTCCCTGTAGCGATGCCTCCTTTTGCTTTTATTTCTTTTTCTCGTTTCTGTTTGGAATTGTAGGAAAGCCCTGACTTTTGGATACGGTGTCATATAAGCCCCTTTTCGCTTTCTTCTCACAAACTGTCTGGGCTCCAAGACCTGCCTGGGCCACAGCTGGAGGGAGCCCTTGACGTCTCGGGGCGCATGAGACCCGAGCAAGCCGAGGCCCGCAGGCTTTGAGGCGGCCCAGGCCCAGGCGCAGGCGCAGGGAGGACGAGCGGGGCTGCCCCACAGCAGTCTACACGAGATGAATTGGGTTGGGGGATTCAGGTAACTCGCCCCCTTATTCAGAGTGCTTCCTGTGGATGACAGTGGCTTGGGCCCAGGACCCTGAGAGCCACAGGCCAGCCCTCTTAAGGGGAGAGCCATTCAGGGCCCTGCCACCTGCCATTATCACTATGGCCTCTCGTTAAAACAAATAAATGATAAGTTAAATGCATTTGGGGCTGCTTTATCCCCATTTCTGTGCAGAACCTAAATGTCATTCCTAATGAAGAATCAAAATCCTCCCAAATTTTAACTTTTCTCTATTTTTTCCCAATGACTGCAATTTGAGTCTTAATCTTTAAATCTTCTTTTAATATTTGAAATGTGTATAAGGGTGTAAATTATTTTTTATTATCCACAGGGAATTTGTAATGTCATGCATAATGAAGAGTCAAAATCCCTCAGAATTTTGACTATTCTCTATGTTTACCAATGACTATCGTTTGAGTCTTAATCCTTAATCTTCTTTTAATATTTGGAATGAATATAAGGGTGTCAATTGTGTTTATTATCCACAGGGAAATTCATAATTTTGTTTGAGATGTATTCCATTAATAATATAGAAGATAGACAATTTGAATATACATACATATATATATATAGATAGATAGATATAGATATGAAATCATGGTGCAATATTCCACTTAAATGATATTATGTGAAATGAGAAAATGTTATGGAAATGTTTTCATGTGGCTACACACACACACACACACACACTCATGAAACTTAGGTTAGACCTGGAAACAAATACTGTCTCCACTGGCAAATAAACTATATTTCTTTTAGTTTTGTTGTTGTTGTTGTTATGTGAAACTTCATAATTTTAATGATTCAGGCAAATTGTACTACCATAAAAATGTAACATTGAAATTGAAATTTCATTTTTTGGATAGCACTCTCTGATTTCATTGGTTTGTGGTACTGTGGGTGGGGTGAGAAAATTCCTATTACCAATACAGTTCTGCTCCACAATTGAATTCAGTTCTTTGATGACTACTCCTTGCTGCCTTTACTAAAGTATATATAAGGAAATTTTATTTGTTTTATGTTTGTTAGATAATTTTAGCATGAACATTCACATTACTGGAGAAAAATAATAGCTTTGAAAATTCATCTTGAATTGTTTCCAGTTGATAATATATGCATGCACTTAAGAGAAACAATCATTTATTTGATCAGTATTTATTTCTACCTTTGCCATTTAATTATTTGTGATTGACATCTGTTGAATTATGTTAATTATAAAGAAAGAACGCTAGAAATTTGCAAGTAATATAATATAAATTTAGAAATATAAGAAATTATATAAAGACTTCCAAAATTAGTGAATTACATTGTGTTGGCCCTATTGAAAATACTTTTGTATTTTAAACAAAAGGAAATCTTTGATTTACAGAAGTTTACAATATAATGTAAACAGTACATCATTGATACTTATGGTGGAGTAGAAAGAGCATTGAAATAGAAATTCAAGATGATTTACAGATTTACCTTTGCATCTTTTCTCACAATGCTTTCATATATTTCTTTCAAATTCTGGTTAAATGATTCAATCAGTATGCATTTATTAATTGCTTATATGTATCAATTATAGTGGACATTGTATATATTGAGGTCTGAGGATATAAAACAAAAGCAAAAACTGCATTCAAGAAGCTCACCCTATGGGGGAAATAACATACATAAATCCGTACATAGAAAGTAAAAACAGAGTTGATAGAAAATATTCTTAGAAGAACTGTTAGCAGGTAGGGTTACCTAGCTGCTAAAGGCTTCCTGTATAGTAGTACTTAAGTAGAGAAAAGAAGCCAGAGATTTTAATAAATTAATCAAGAAGTTTTTTTTTTAATGCCATTTGCTTTGCTAGACAGGAGAAGTATAAGTACAATGAATGAAACAATTACAACTTGAAAGAAACTTGCTTTCTAATGGAGGGTGAGCAACAAAAATAAATATATCTAGTATAATTATAAGGTTAAAACAAGTATATACAAAATAGTTGAATTCACAGTAATCTGAGAGGGAAAGATCTAGCAGTTGTGGCAGTCATGAACAGCTTCATAAAATGTTACTTGAATTGATTTTAAAGGAAAGAAGGGAGTAAATCCATGTGTATTTCTGAAAAGAAATGTATGGTCACGTGGGATGGTCAGTAAAAGTGTGCCAGTATGAGAGATGTACATTGTAATGAGGAGCAGAGAGAAGCCCTGTTGGGCGTTATCATAATGAAGGAGTGGGAATATAATGTCCATTGAGGCTAGAAAGATAAAAATTGAGGTCAGATTCTGAAGGGCTTTAAAAGCAGAACAAAGTTTAGCTAAAGGAAATTGGTCAGTGCAGTTAATCAAGTTAGGGTGTTATATGATCAGATATACCCATAAGGAAAATTACTTCGGTGACTGTTTAGGATGGATTAAAGAGAAGAGAGATTAGAGGCAGGGTGACCAATTTAGAGATTGTTGAAATGATTTAAAGGAGAGGTGATGGGGACTTGAACTAGGGTGGTGGCTGTCTGAGTGGCAAGCAGTGGTCAGGGGCTTTTGCAGAGGGTAAAAATGACAAGATTTGACAACAAATTAGAGAATACACACAGAGAGACACAGAAACACAGAGAGAGACTGAGACAAGTCACAGAGAGACACTTAGAAAAAATATCCAGCTTGCTTTAAGATTCAGCTTAAGCTCTATCTCCTCTTGGAGACATTTCCTGATCCCCTAGAAAACCACAACCTTTCCTTTACTCTATTTATTTTGAGGCATGAAGTCTTAATTGTTGTTAAATGACCAAACAAGGAATAAATATCAGGGAACAATAAAACAATATTAAAGATTAGAACAACTAACTTATCAATAAACATTTATTAAGCACTTGCAGTTTTATATGCACCAGGAACAGTACTAAGTGCTGAAGATAAAGCTGTAATGTCTGGAACAGTTGGTTTTAGATAAATTCTTAATTAACATAAATGAAAATTTGTCTATCCTGATATGGGTAAAGTTCAATGTTGCCAGCTTATTTTTTTTTCTGATAGCTGAAGCAAAATTCTTGTGTGTACATAAATCATTTTACAAATAAGATGTCTGTATTGTGAATGCTTTATAACATTCATCTGAATAAATATTTTAACCAGTGTTATTGTGATCATTTATGCATGACATTTTGTGTAGCACAAGGACATAGGAATGGCTAGGGACCCTGTGTTAAATCTGTCTTTTGTTCTAATTCCCCTATCTACCTGTTCCCTTCTAGTTATAAGTAAATTTACAAGTAGTCAGTAAAAAATGACAATAGGAAATAATCTTGAAAAGATAAACCTAGAAGTCACATACAGACTATTTCAAGGATCAAAGAGCATAATTTGCAAACTCATGTAATAATAAAAATTCACATCCTGAGTATATCTAAAATCAGGAGAAGCCATCTAAGCTTTGCTGTCAGGGCCTTTTGGTTCTATTGTATGTGAATCTAAAATAAGCTCCTGACATTGGTAGTAAGAAAAGCACAATACCAAATAGTGTTGCTAACTTTGAGGTGATATGGATATGTTAACTTTAAAGTTTTACTGATGATTTTGAGATGTTTTTGGATGTCATTGAACTAGCTCCAAGGTAGCATCCACCCAAAATCCTATGAAATGTGACTCCCAGATTCTACTCCTCATGCTCCTGCCCCACTCTTCCATCTTCGTCAGGGTCCATGTTGCCAAGCACTCCCAATTCTAATTCATGGATAAGTGAGGAATTCTCTGTGCCTTCCCCCTCCCCATTCTCTTCCTCATGCTGCTTGCTTTTTTTCTATCTCTATCCCTATCACATCACGATCTGTCTCTATACTATGCCCTCCCCCTTCAGTGATTATCTCTATTTTCTGTGCCTCATTGCAGTTGTCCCTGCAACTTCTGTGCCTTATTAAAGTGTGCTTGAAACCCTATTTCTTGCTGCCAGTGTGATCTTGCCTGGGAAGTAGCCAGAAAACTAGGTATGCCTGTCCCATTTCCAAATTCCATCAATCAAGTAGCAGTTCAGACTAAATGTACATGCAGGACATAGGATTATAGAATTATAGGGCATTAAGCGGGAAAAAGATCAGAGACCTTCTATGCAACTTTCTTATTTTAGAGTTGACAAAATTGAGGACCAAAAAAGTGATGAAATTTCTCAGTCACAGATTGAGTTTGCAGTTGGTCACTGTTGTAATCATCTTTTCTAGCTATTTTTTCCCCAGTGTGTTGTTTCCAACTACAAATATTTATTTTCTTGGTACAAATGAAGTACAAATAATTGCTACAATGTTTTCATAAATACAAAATATATTTTTATATTATTTGTCAGTATAGATATGAGTAAGAGAAAAGAATACTGAATGTTGACCAATCATTGAAATTTAATTAGAATTGGTTTCTGGGAAGTGGAGCCAAGATAGTGGCTGAAAGGCCGAAACTGTCCCAACCTCTCCCCAAACGGCTCCAAATTCTTTTAAATTGTGATGAAACAAATTTGAGAGTGTCAGAACGCCCCAAAAGAAAGAGTAGAACATTTTATAGCTGAAGACAGTATAAAAAGTAGCAGAAAAGTTCTGGGACGTGAGGGTGGGAATATAGCATGCAGTCCTAGGGCAGGCAGTGTCAGCATAGCCCTGGACCCAGACAAACCTTTGAATCCTCAGTAGTACTGATGGCTTCCAGACATCTCAGCTCAGAGACACCAAAGAAGATTTGGAAGGTCAGCAGAAAAGATCTGTGGAACCCAGGTGGGATCCTAGCTGAAATCACAGTGCAGGCTGTATCAGTGCAGCTCTGGCCCTAGACACAAACTCAGTACTGGCCTGGACTTCAGTGTTAGCAAGGTGGGAGCTCCAAATCAGCAGTAGTGCTACAGGTTTCTGAATGTCTCGACCCTGGAACACCAAAGAGCACTTGGAAAATCAGTGGAGAAGATCTGTGGCAATGGGGTGGAAGTCCAATGTATAGTCCCAGTGTAGGCCAACCAGCACAGCCCCACTCCAACCCTGGGTCCCAAGCATCAGCAAAGCAGACCTCTATATTTAGCACATTAGATCTTACAGCTACAGTGGGGCAGGGACACTTCTAACAACTCCAGGGCAGAAAAGGGTGCTTGTGGTCTGGTTCCAGAAGAATCTCTGAAAACAGCTGCACAAAACCCCTGAAGCTTGGGACAGTGCATCCTCCACCCTGGAAACAAAGTTCTACTTTAACAAAGATTTAAAAGCCAAATAATAGGATAGGAAAATGAGCAGACAACAAGAAAAAAAAAACAAGAAACAACTGAAAGTTACAATGGTGATAAGGAAAATCAAATCACATATTCAGAAAATGATAACAAAAATCAAAGCTCCTCCATTCAAAGCCTCCAAGAAAAATAAGAATTGGACTAAGGCCATGGAAGAGTTCAAAAGGGATTTTGAAAATCAAGTAAGAGAGATAGAGGAAAATTAGGAAAAGAATTGAGAGTGGTGTAAAAGGAAATGCAAAAAGTTAATGAGGAGAAGAATGCCTTAAAAAGCAAAATTGGCCATTTGGGAAAGGAGATGTAAAAGCTCATTGAGGAAAATAATTCCTTAAAAAATAGAATTGAGCAAATGGAAGCCAATGACCTTATGGCAAATCAAGATACAATAAAACAGAACCAAAAAAATGAAAAAAAAAATAGAAAAATAATGTAAAATATCTCATTGGAAAAACAACTGACCAGGAAAATAGATCCAAGAGAGAGAATTTAAAAATTATTGGTCTATGATCAAAAAAAGAACCTGGACATCATCTTTCAAGAAATTATTAAGGAAAACTGTCCTGACATTCTAGAATCATAGGGTAAAATAGAAATTGAAAGAATCTACCAATCACCATCTGGAAAGGATCTCAAGATGAAAACTCTCAGGAATAGTATAGCCAAATTCTGGAACTCAAGTCAAGGAGAAAATATTTCAAGCATCCAGAAAAACAATTCAAGAATAGTGCAGTCACACTCAGGATAATACAAGATTTAGCAGCTTGTATATTAAAAGCCTGGAGGGCTTGGAATATGATATTCTGGAGAGCAATGGAATTAGGATTACAATTAAGATTCCAACTAATTATCACCTCTCCAGTAAAATTGAGTATAATTCTTCAGAGGAAGAAGTGGTCATTCAATGAAATGGAGGATTTTTAAAAATTTGTAGTGAAAAGACAGAGCCAAATGGAAATTTTGATTTTGAAATACAGGATTCTGGAGAAGCATAAGGAGATAATCAGGAAAATGATATCATAAGGTACTTCATAAAGTTTATCTTTTCACTTCTACATGGGAGGATGATACTTGCAACTCATTAGAATTTTGTCATTATTATGGCAGATAGAAGTATATATAGACACCAAGGCATAGGTCGGAGTTGAATATGAAGGGATAATATCTTTTTTTTAAAAATGATGAAATTAAGAGGTAAGAGGAATGTACTGGAAGAAAAGGAAAGAGAGAAGTGGAATGGTGCAGTCTGCCCTAAAAAAAGAGGCAAGAGAAAGATTTTACAGTGGAGGAGAAGAGAAGGAGGAAGAGGGTGAAATAGTGAACCTTACTCTCATCAGAATTGGCTCAAAGAGAATAATATACACACTCAATATGATCTCTCTTATTCTGCAAAAAAAATAAGAGGGAAATATGGGATATGAGAAGGGGAAGAGTGATAAAAGCTAGGGCATATTGATGGAGGGAGTGATAAGTAGCAAAACACTTGGAGGGACAGAGTGAAAGGAAAAAGAGAATAAATGGGGAGAAATACAATTAGCAATAGTAATTGTAAAAAAAAAAATTCAAAGTGAGTTTCTCTGATAAGGCCTCATTGCTCAGAGAGGGAACGGATTCAAATTTATATAAAAAATTAAGAGCCATACCCTAATTGATAAATAATCAAAAAAGCTATAAATTCATGCACATCAATTGACCTAACACCATCACTACTTGTCATGAATACCAAAAGAGATTTGGAAGAAAAAAAAAAGGAAAATGACTTATGTACAAAAAAAATTCATAGCAACTCTCTTCTCAGGACAAAAAAAAGGAAATTTAAAGGATGCCCATCAGTTGGGGAATGGCTCAATAAACTGTGGTGTGTTTATGATGGAATATTATTGTTCTATGGGAAATGATGAACAGGATGCTCTTGGAGGAAAAAAAAAAACCTCTGGAAAGTCCTCCATGAACTCAAGCAAAGTGAAATGTACTGTATACAAAGTAATAGCAATGTTCTGGGATGACCAGCTGTGAATGACTACTATTCTCAGTAGTACAAACATCTGTGACTACTCTGAAGGACTTAGGATGAAAAATACTATCCATATTCAGAGAAGGAACTTATTGTGTCTACATACAGATTGAAGTATTCTCTCTCTGCCCCTCTCTCTTTTTCCCTCCCCTTCCTCCTCTCTCAACTTTTCTTGAGGGTTTTTATTTTCATTGGTTGAGAGAGCTATGGTTTTTTTTCTCCCTACAACCTGACTTTTATGGAAATGTTTTGCATAACTTCACAAGTGGTTTTTTAATTGTGAGTGGGAAGAAACTAGAACTCAATTTTTAAACCAAATGTAAAAAAAATGTTTTAAATATAACCGCAAAAATATTAAATAAATAAAATAAAAATAAAAATAAAACTTTTCTGTGAAATAGAGTTGTTAACTAGGCCAGTAATCTCATTAATATATACTTATGTTTAATTAGTTCATTGTAAATATACTTTCCTTGAATCCTAATTTATTTGAATGAATTTTGTAATTACCAAACAGTAAATGAAAGTATATTTAGAATATTCCCATTATTTATTTGCAAGAACAATTGTGTAAATATTTAAGTTTTAGTTCTTTAGATTTGATTCAGGTAAAATAACCGTTTTTTTTTAAAGATCTTATTCATATTTATTTGATTCTTTTTTCCTCTTTCCTACTTAAGATTAAGGAGCAGAGTTCTGTTTAAAGAGGAAAAGAGAAAGCAAAAGGTAAAGTAAATACACTTATATTTTCATGTTTTGTTCATCCTTGTTGGGTTGGTGTTCAATATATGTCCTTGTGTAATCATTCATTTTCTCATTCTCATTCAAAGCCAAAAACATGGTAGATACAGTTTAAGACTTCAGTAATTAAAGTGCATATCACGTAAAATATTTGGTCCTCTGCTTTCCAAGTAATATCACATAAAACCTCAATTTCTAATTTAAACTAGCATTATATGTTACATGAGGTCTATTTTCTTTAAACCTTTCATATTATGGAATTCATTATTTCCAGCTAATTTGCTGCCAAAGATTTTTAAAGTGAGATTATTTAAGAAATTTTAGTTGTCAAGTTTAGGAACACATTCATCAAGTTTCCCCTGATTTCCTATAATAGTCTATTGCAAGTGGCAAGATTTTTCATCCTCAATCTCAGTAAACAAACAAACAAAAAAAAAAATCTAAGCTTAGACCACCTGAAACTGTCACATGGGCATTCAGAGCAGATTTCCTGGGACAAAAAGTTCTTGGAACACATGGCTTCACTAATTCCCATCTTCCGTATTTGTCCCTATGTCTGTTAATTTACAAAAAGCTTGACTACCTATTTAACAAGAGGTGTTATGTTGCTAAAAACAGTTTTTCAAATTAAAATGATATTCACCTTTCTTTCCTGTTAGTCTTCATTTTTAAGAATCTGAAGAGAGTTAGCACTTAATAATTTACAAACAAAAGTTGTATTTGTCTTACAATTTTTAATTAACCATTACTTAGAAAAACAGCTTTGATAGTGTTAACTTATATTTTGAACACATTACTGAAGTGATTGCATTTAAGGCTATGATGGAAAAATCTGCATCAAAGTGCTTTAAAAGACAAAAAAAAAACAAACAAACAAAAACCCTTTATTTTTGTAGCTTTAAGCATGTTGCTCAAGTGTCAGATATTGGGCAGGCACACAGTTCCCTAAACTTAATTTTAACATGATTTACACATTTTAGCTTTGGGATCCAATTAAACTTGAATCAAACTTTGGAGTGACCAAAAAAAAAGTCTCTTTTGCCCAGTGGCTTTAAGTGGCTATTTAATTAACTAGCTTGGTATGGTGGGCTTGCTTCTTGAGAATTCAGCCCTTCCAAACTACAGCCAAGCTATGGGCTGCTTGGTCTGAGATCTTATAGCTTTAAACTGCAACTAAAACTCCAAAGAAAAACTTGGATGTTTTTTACTCAGACAAAATTCTTTCTCTACCTTCAAATCTGACAAATTCTTATACATTGGGGAAAGATTTTCCCCAACAGTAAATTCAGGCCATCATTTTAATAATTCCCATAGAGATGAAATAAAGACACAGATAAAAAAACATACAGAAAGCAAAATTGAGATGTAAAATCTGCTTCTTAGCTCGGGAGTACCTTCTACTCTTTTCAAGATATTTCTTTTACTTATTGTGCTTACAGCATTTTTTTTTTACTCAGCACCCTAGCCAATCGGTAACTTAGATCTACCTACCTGAAAAAAAGTGCTTCCTTGTAGCTTTTAGAAGAATTTGTACTCTCAAAACTTGCCTCGGTTTCCCTTAATCTGTGAAAAACTTTGGTCCATTCCTACTTTATAGCAGGACTGAAATGTCCATGTCATTTCAAAATATACCCTGAATTTTCCAGGAGGCACCCTACATCCCTATATCTCTGCCATATCACTCCCTCAAGAAAAAAAATTCCAGAATTCTTTTCAAAGCCCTCTTCAGCAGAGGATTTACTTGCGCACAAAATCTGTTTCTGTAGCCTCTTCAAAAAGACCCTTTGTTTGCTAGGGTGAAGATCAGAGAGAGAGCTGCATTGCAAATATTTCAAATAGGCAGAACATATAAGTTTACCCAGAGAAAGATCTAATGTCTGGTAAAAGGGAGAGTCAGATCAAAGTCAGAGTCCCAACCACAAACTTCCCATTATAGGGAATTTTTCCACCTGGGCCCAAGATATAGGGAGTTTTTATCTCTGTTCCTTTCATTGAATCACCAAACTGTGATGTGTCAATGATTTGAGAGACAATTTGGGGTAATCACTCTATTAATTAAGCTAAAAGATAATAAAAGGGGTCACTGACACTCTTGAATGTTAAAGACCCTTCGTGGAACCCACTCAAAGCTTATATACCTTTGGAAGAGTGAATGGTGAGGATGGCAATCAACTCTGATTGTTAACAATGAGAAAGAATGAATATTATGATGAGAGGTGGATTTATTCTAATGAGGGGATGGAGTTGGGGACAAGATTCTCATCACCCAGTCTTGGACAGAGACATTTACTCTTATCTTGCTTAGGTCAATTTAAGCAAAAGGGGATCTACCTCTGCTCAGACCAGCTGAAAGGAACACAGACTTGCTGGAATTCATCTTAGATTAAATTTTTTGTAAAAATCTCTTTCAAGAGTTCATTCATCATCCACCCTGACCTTAAGCTTTGACCTAATCTCCAAATGAGAAAGGGAAAAAAATACTGCCTCTTCCTAGTCATTTCTCTCAACTCACATATTATATGACAATGCAGAGAGAGGTTCCATTCCACATGCAAAGGAACTTACCCAAATTGAGAAGAAAGTCAGTCTAGAAACAAAGATCTGAGAGTGAAAGGATGGGATTGGGGAGCAGAGCAGAATACAGGGTCAAAGTCTAAATCTGAGAAGGGAAGTTTTATACTCTAGAAATGGCTTTAGTTGAGAATGGGTAATTGATGTCAGATGTTGAGGACAGTAAATCATTTCTACTTTGACCTAAACCTGGTGGAAGTTCCCAAAGTCACTTATGAATATTCAGCTCAGGTGTAAGGCATTTCCTTACTAGGACTAAAAATTGGTTGAGAATTTGACTTGGCTATGTGAGGCAGCAGGGAAAGAGTTGCTTCATGTACTTATTGGCTGTATAACTTTTGACAGGTCGATTAACCCTGTTTTTCTCAGTTTTCTCATCTGTAAAATGATCCGGAGATTGAAATAGCAAACTGCTTTGGTAACTTTGCCAAGAAACTCCAAATGAGGTCATGAAGAATTGTACATGATTAAACACCAAAAATATATTTTATGGGCATTAGGAGCCTAAGTGACTATTGTGTTTATAATTTTATGTAAAAACAAATCTATAAAATCTTTTAAAAAATTTAAAAGTTTCTGTTTTGATTTTTCTGTTTCTTGATAAAAATAGATATGTATTACATTGAATATTGTCCCCTACTCAGGAATATTTTAAACCAAGTCCAGATAGGATCATAAGCATTATTACTTTAAAAAGTTATCTAATCCAGGTCCTCATCCCCAAATTTATACATGAGTAAACTGAAGCCCAGAAAGATTAAATGAGTTTAAATAAGTCTTTTCTCAAGGACACCTAATTTGTAGCAGAACTGAGATTCAAATCCAAGTCCTCTGATCTTCCCACATTCTTCCCACTATACCATGTTTCTTCTCCACACCTTTGTCAACATTGAAAAAGGTAGCACTTATGAGGAATCACAGAATCCTAACTAATTCCTTAAATATTATCAGTACATTATTGATAGGAGGGAGAAAACTGTTTCTGTGGCATCTTTCTTGACAGTGTAGGAAATTAACATCAGGTCTTTGGAAGGCGTTGTTACCAACTTCCTAATAATGTTTTTTTTTAGGTCAAGAGGAACCAGTGTTCTTAGGGTATATAGGTAACTCCCTGGGATTCTGATGTACAACTACCTTCTACCTCCTTTGTATTCTCCATGTCTAATATCTCTCTTGAAAGGCTTTTCAAGGAAATGTTTTTGTATGTGATGGGAAGAATAAAATATTTGTTGAATGAATTGAAAAAGATCTCAGCAGATAGGATTCTGCTCATTTGATTGAGAGCAGAGAACATGTTTGTAGCATAGTGAATAGAGAGCTAGTTTTCTGACTCAGAAAAACCTGGATAAAATGACCATCTCTGATACCTACTTCTAATGCAATCCTGAATAAATCACTTAATCCTTCAGTGCCCCAGGAAGTTCCCAAGTTGTGTAATAATTGCCAGTTTACATTAGTATAAGGTATTTTTTCTTTGGGAATTTCTTAACCTAATGAAATTACAGATCCAAATAAATTCCTCCCCCCCCCCAAAAGAGTCATTTCTTCCACTTGTGAAGAAAGAATAGTGATGGCTCTTTTAGAGTAAAGCTTTTATTAGTTTACTTCTATCACTTGCAGCTAGCACAATACTTGACACAAAATAGGTGTTCAATAAATGCTTAATGAATGATTGAATTCAGATATTTTTCCTAGGAATTTTTAGTTTTTCAGAAAGTCTCAATGTTAGCATAGTCAGGGAATCAGGACAATTTGTGTTGTGGTAGCAAGAAGGAAACAGTTGTTGTCAGTATCCCTAATATAGAACACCTTTTGATTTCTCAAACTTCTATGTTGGTGTTTTTTAGTTAGCTTCTTATTCTGCAGTTGCATAAATAATTGAATTCATAGGTAAGACTTTTTCATGAAAGAACATAGTAAATAAAGCTACTCTGGGCCCTAGTGTTCTTGGGTAACTTTCCATGTGTGCTGTATTTCTGTGGTATGTGTGTGACTTTGCATAAGGTTTATGTACAGGATTATGCTGCAATTTGCCTAATGTCTTGAGATCAAAGAATGCTAAAAGGTTGGACAATGTCAAAGACTGTAACACTTCCTAAGGCATTTTTTTTTCTTTTCTGGTGTACCTTTTTTAGAAGGTGTCTCACATATAACAATCAATACTATAACTGAAGTTGTATTATCATACAGAGTGGGGTTTTCGATGCTAATCCATGGAGATTTCTCCATGAAAGATGCTATCAATAATTTTATTTTCTAAAAAAGAAACCTTCAAGATGTTTTCAGAAAAGCCTGGAGAGACTTAAATGAACTGATGCTAAATGAAGTGAGTAAAATCAAGAGAACACTGTGCACAGCAACAAGATTTTGTGATGATCACCTGTGATTGATTTGACTCTTTTCAACAATTGGCAATAGACTTTTGATGGAAAGAGTCATCTGCTTCTGGAGAGAGGATTATAGGGACTGAATGCGAAACATAACACAGTATTTTCACATTTTTTTGTTGTTGCTTCCTTGCTTGTTTTTTTTATTTCTCATTTTTTCCCTTTTTGATCTGATTTTTCTTATGCAGCATGAAAAAATGTGGAAATATGTTTAGAAGAACTGCACATGTTTAACCTATATTGAATTGCTTGGTGTCTCAGAAAGGGAGAAAGTAGGGAGGAGGGGGAAAATTATGGAACACAAGTTTTTTCAAGGTTGAATGTTGAAGACTATCTTTGCATGTATTTTGAAAAATTGAAAGCTATTATAAAAATAATATAATTATAGCAAGTTGTGAAATTCAAGATCTTCAAATGATTTTCTACAAATTAACATTGATTTGTTCAGCCTAAATTAAATAGGTGCTAATTTAAAAGGCTACAGAATAAAAATATGAAATTATTACCCAACATTATGTTTATGATTATTTAATAATATATATTTATTAACATACATACATATTATCTCACTAATAGCAATAACGTATTACTGAATGAATTCTATGACTACACAACTACCACAAATGCTATTTTCCCTTACCTTGAAATATTTTAGGAATATTTTGAGAAGAAAAAGCTAAAATCAAAGAAGTTTGTGGGAGTTTTATCAATCTCCAAAAATTCTTCAGTCAGTTTAGATCTTCTCAATTTGTATATGGTAAATCAGATCTCTATGAAGAAGGAAGAACCTGGTGAGTATATATTTGGGATTCATTCTGAGAATCATATAGTATCTATAGCTTTAAGATTAAGAGGCAGTGACAAATATCTGTAAATTCAGCTAAATTTTGTATTGATTATTAGTTTTTTTAACTTTAAAACATATATTACATATATGTCCAAATAAATATATTTGTATATATCTATGTTTAATAGGTGAATGTTAGGTGATATTAATATCTTTTTATTAGTTCTTATTAGATTCCTAGAGAAGTTTTGTGAATTAACTTTAAATATTTCTGAAGTAGTTGTCCTGGCTCATTTTATTATATCTCATTAATTCCATAGTTCTTTAAATATTCTTGAGGAGTTAATTTAAATTTGTTATAAGAATATTTTGTTAAAATAGGCAACAGAGCTTTTAGGTTTTTATAGTAGTAAAAAGTATAAATAATTGAAAATTTCAAAACTATTGTAATAACACTATGTGAATAGTCTTTAAAATAGGCATTGTAATATACCAAATCAATCATTTTCATTGGCAATAAGTTCAGAGTCAATTAAGTTTATATTTGTTATCCTTCTGCCTTTTTTTTTCAATATCCCTTGGTTTTTTTACTCCAATCTGCCCTCTATATTTCCTCCTTCTATCTTCTGGGTAGCCAGACTCTCATTCTGGCACTGAGTCTGCCTTACTTCAGTGTACTCCATGATCAGAGAGTATTCATTCCTCAGATCTTCAATCATTAACAAGCATTCCCATTTTGTCAGAGTGTATTACTATATAATTAGTTTTAAAAGGAAAATGTTTTGATTATATTAATAGTTTAATTATACTGAGATATAGATGGTTGCTAGGTATAATCATTTCACTGAATATTTATGTTGTAAAGAATGCAAAATTTTTAAAAATTCCAAATGAATCTCTAGTTGGTGTCTTATTCTGGCAAAGTATTGTTCTCTATCAGATGCTTTATAAACAGGATTTTTTAACTAGGCATTTGACTTTTCAGGAGTTTGCCAATACCTGTTTCAGATTATGTTCTAAAAGTTTGGAAAAATAATTTGCCCTATTTATTCTTGAGTATCATGGGATGAATTTTATAACATTTTCACTTTTTATTGCTATTTTATTGTCTAGTTTCTTTCCCAGAAAGGGAATATTGTAGGTAGATATAGTGTTTTATGGATGTTTAGAGTTCTCTGATAATTTTAAATATTTAACAATGATTAAATTAATAATAGCAACAGTTTTGATAAAAATTATGAATTCTTGATTTATCTTTTGAGACTTCTTTAATTCCTCAAATCTTTGAAGAGTTTCTTAATTTTGCATATTCAGGTATGTATACACACACACACACACACACATATATATATATATGTATATATCTATGACAGAATGAAACATAAGAATTGGAGAGCATATCTGTTTGTGTTATAGGGAGAGGAGGAGAAAGATGGTAGGTATCAACTTAAGGCTTCAGTCACTGCCTTTGAACCAAAGCACATTCTCTTTAATAGCATGTATGTGATTACCCATCCATACTTATGTATGTCTGGTATGTCTGGTATGTATATATGAAAATATATACATACTATATATGAAAAACTATATACTTTTCAATTTATTAGTTACATAAGCATTGCTATTTGGAGATCAAAACAGTCAGTTTCTTCATGGTTATTGAAAATTTCTCTGGTATGAGCCATGTCCACTTACATTTTTATGAAACAAAATTCCATAGAGATAAAAGGAAGATATAGAATTTAGGTTAGGGCAACATTGATACATTTGAGGCAAAAATCTTTTCCAGAACCAATTACTTATACATAGTAGGCAATTAATAAATGGTTATTGAATTGATTGAATGTGACAAAAATGTTTAGTACTGCTTTATGGTTTCATATCATTAAAAATTTGAACTTTTTTTCATTACAGTCACTGTGAGAAAGCCAACATTTATGAATGTAAATAGGAACACAAAAATATGCATAGGAAGGAACAGTTTAGAATTTTCAGTACCTTCTCATTATAAAGTACCTAACCTCTTGCTCGACATAGAAAACAGGTAATTTAAAACTGGGTATTATACTGAAAGTTGTTGATTTTTTTTTAATTTAGAGGCTTTGATCAGTTACTGTTAACTATCTATATAGCTGATTGTATATTCAAGAGAGGGACATAGTGTTACTGTTATTCTCATTCCTACCACTATTTTTCATCTCTCAACAATCCTCATTTGCCTTTGTAAAACCATTGCTTTAGAATTTGTCAAATGGCAAACTCTATTTATACTTATATTAAGTTTATACTTATATTTATAACTCTATTTATATTTCATATAGAGCTTCATTTTCTTCATCATGCGTTTCAAACTCTGGGCTTAGCCAATTTTTGTGCAATCACTTAACATTCTGATTAAAAACTCCTGAGTTAATGATTCCTAATGTGGTAAAAAAAGTGATAATAAAAGTCCTGGATTTAAGTAAAAGGCTCTAGATTCTTCTAGAAAGTGCTTCTTGCTCTCTCTGGGAATTTGAGCCAAGTTATTTTCCTGTGTCTTTGGATCTCAGCTTCCTCATTTGCCTTCACAATGTTAAACTATTTTCAAAATCATTTTTGGCCTGAAATCCTATGATTCTTTGAATCTATGACTTGTGTATCCAGTCTCTTAGATACCAGAGCTACATACAAGATCTTTTTATTAATGTAATACACTTAATTAAACTTTAAGTAGAGGAAACTATGAGTTACCTATATTAATGTAAATCCTTGACTGGCTGAATTGTCATCTTGGAAAGTCATCCAGTAATAATTTAACAGTGGCTGGTTGGCCTGATTACTGATTGACAGTCTAGTTTGTTGGTAGCGGGAGATTTGGGAATCCTAAAAGATGGTATTTATGGTATTCTTTCTTTATTTGTCTTCACTAATCAGCTTAATAAAGTATAAATAGTGCTTGGAGGGAGCCTGGGTGCCATGGGATTTCTATTAAATTTTCTGACTATTACTTTGTATTTTCTTGTTGTGACTGTGGTGGAATTGGGTATCTCTAAATAGTTCACTACTCTAAAATGCCTCTAAAATGTATTTATCATTTTTGTGGTATTGAAAAAGTTTAAGATATATAATTTCTGGATAATTTAATAATTTTATTAATAAAGTCAGAATTTTTACTAAAAGTTTAGTGGTACTCTCAAATGCCAAAGGCCCTCATGTCAGTGAATTGATGGTTTATATGCCCGTGGAAGAGAGATGTCCTGACGATGACAATCAACTTTGATTGATTAACAGTTAATGAGATGTAGATTTTTCAAAGAGAAGTAAGCTCATTCTAAGGAAAGGCTGAGAGTGACATCATGTAACTCTTGGTCAAAAAGACTTCCTATATCCAGAACATCACTTGCCTTAGGAAAGGAATCTATATCTTCCACCAAAGCCTGAGCTAGTTGGGTGGAGTAGCAAGATTGAGAATGTTAATTGTATCTTCCATCAGCTCTCTTATTGAGAGATTGTATAGGAAAAAAAGAAAAAAAGCTTAGATGGCCCCAATTTTAATAATTCTCTATTGATATGAGAGAAATACCCATTTCTTTCACTACCCAGTTCAATTAATATTTTTCCAAATAGGAGATGATATATCATAGACCTTCAACATTTTATTTGGAGGGAACACTCTTTATCAGTTTTATAAGTTTCCACAAACTTATCTAGAATAGTACACATTTCAAAAGTATTATATAGATAATAAATTATGTTGAAGTCAAGTTTTTGTTGTAACCTGTAAATTTTTCTTGTAAATTTTCAGTAGTAGGCATCAGCACAGGATAGACAATTAAGAAAGATTTCACTCAGTTGAGGTTAGGTTGTTTTAAAATAACTGAAGGAACTTTTTTTTTAGCTGAGAATACCTACAATTCAAGATGGGCCATTTATTTATTAATATCATTTTTAGGTGCCAAAGGTTTATGTTATATAGAATTTACTTGCTTGCCTTTGACTCTATTCCTATTTTAATAAAGTTTAGAGAGGTCCGTTATTTATTGATACTTAATTTGGTTTCATATTATTTATGAACAATCCATATATGAAGACATGCTGACCAGATCACTTTATGTTATATAAAATTATGATTTCGATTGTCCATAGTTCTCTCAGACTTCCCTTATCACTGAAATATGAAATCCTAAGTACAGTTTACCAGTTGGGCAGTTATTGTTCTGTGAGTAAGTCTAACTAAGCTTCTCTCTTCTTTTAAGGTTACTTGTAGTGAGCCCATATAAAACAGCCCCCATCATGTCTGCTGAGATATTATTTTTAAACTGGTCTTCATATTGGAGAGCTGACTGTGCTGTCAGGAAGATCAGAGAACCACTGAGATATCTTGTGTAGTAGGGCAGGGATGTAGGCACTAAATGATTATTATAATAATAATAATTATTATTATTATCTCCTAATACAAGAGATCTTAGTTTGATGCACTTCAATTTCATGATTTGCGATTTGGTGATTTAATGATTGTCATATAAAAGTCTATCACACAATCTCATAATTGATAGAGATTCCTAAAGAGACTTTAATTCCTTATGATTAATCACAACTACTCTCATTCTTTATATTCCTTCTTGTTAAAACTTTGCTTTTGGTATTTTTTATTTGTAGTAAATGACCTTTTATTTATTTTAATCAGTCTGTTTTCCACAGTTATTAGTGTATAATAATTAAAATGAATTTTTCTTATAGTTATCAGGGGTTGTGAATTCATATACTATATTGGAAAATCAACTAAACAAAATGGAAAACAACAATTTTATCTCTTTTCAATGGCAAGGACTTCAAGTATTGAATATTACCGAAAATGAAATTTTATTTCTAGTATAATGCCCAATTCTTGGAAATTTGCTTGCAGAGAAAAGCAGATTGAACAGATATTCTCAAGCTAAAGTTTTTCATGAAACTTTTGTTCCATTAGATTTTTGTAAAATATGTTTCAGTATCTGTTTTGAAAGACATCTAGAAGATATTTCAGCCTCTGAATTTCCAAAAAATTTGGACTAAATTAAGTTAAAGTCACTTTGAATTTGTTTTAAAAACATTTTTAGGGATAGCTAGGTGGCACAGTGGATAGGGCACCAGCCTTGAAGTGAGGAGGATCTGAGTTCAATTCTGGTCTCAGACACCTAACAATTCCTAGTTGTGTGACCCTGGGCAAGTCACTTAACCCCAATTACCTCAGCAAAAAAAAATTAAAAAAAACCTTTTAGTTCTTTGTGTTTCTTCTAATTTTGCTTTAACTTCTAATTTTTTTGTCTGTATATATGTCTTTACTTTTTAGGTGTGTTTCTCATAAACTACAGGTTGTAATTTTTTTTTCTATCACTCATTTTATTAGATTTTTAAAATCCACTCATATGAGAGTAAGGTAAGGCACTATTCATGCTTGTAATGCTGCTTTTTCCCCTCCTGAATTAGGCTTTTATTTTATTTTTATTTTTCTCGAGACAACTGCAGTTATTTTTATGTAATCTGCTTTAAGGCAATCTTATCAGTTTAGCTCAAATTTATAAGAAATCAAGCCATTTTCCAATTGATAAATGGTCAAAGGATATGAACAGACAATTTTCAGATGAAGAAATTGCCAAAAGTTGGCATCTTTGGGTTTGTCAAACACTAGGTTGCTATAGTCATTGACTATTTTGTCCTGTGAACCTAACCTATTACACTGATCAGCGGCTCTATTTCTTAGCCAAGACCAAATGGTTTTGATGACCACGGCTTTATAATATAGTCTTAGAACTGGTATAGCTAGGCCACCTTCATTTGTTTTTTTTTTTTTTTTCTTAATTCCCTTGAAATTCTTGATCTTTTGTTCTTCCTGATGAATTTTGTTGTTATTTGTTCTAGGTCAGTAAAATAGTTTCTTGGGAGTTTGATTAGTATAGTATTAAATAAATAGATCAATTTAGGTACTATTGTCATCTTTATTATATTTGCTCTACCTATTCAAGAGCACTTGATATTTTTTTCCAATTGTTTAGATCTAACTTTATTTGTGTGGAAAGTGTTTTGTAGTTTTGCTTATATAGTTTCTGACTTTCCCTTGGCAGATAGATTTCCAAATATTTTATACTATCGACGGTTATTTTAAATGGAATTTCTCTTTGTATCTCTTACTGTTGGATTTTGTAAGTGATGTATAAAAATGCTAATGATTTATGTGGATTTATTTTGTATCCTGCAACTTTGCTGAAATTGTGGATTATTTCTAATAGTTTTTTAGTTGATTCTCTAGGGTTCTCTAAGTATACCATCATATCATCTGCAAAGATGATAATTTGGTTTCCTTATTACCTACTCTAATTCTCTTAATCTCTTTTTTTCTTTTCTTATTGCCAAAACTAGCATTTCTAATACAATATTGAATAGTAATGGCAATAGTAGACAACCTTTTTTCACCCCTGATTTTATAGTGAATGGATCCAGTTTATCCCCATTACATATAATGCTTGCTGATGTTTTTAAATAGATGCTACTGACTATTTTAAGGAAAAGTGCATTTATTCCTATACTCTCTAATGTTTTTAATAGGAATGGGTGATGGATTTTGTCAAATGCTTTTTCTGCATCTATTGAGATAATCATATGGTTTTTGTTAATTTGGTTATTGATATAGTCAATTATGCTAGTAGTTTTCCTAATAAATGAACCAGCCCTGCATTCCTGGTATAAATCACTTTGTCATGGTGTATTATTCTGGGGATGATTTTCTGTAATCTCTTTGCTAATATTTTATTTAAGATTTTTGCATCCATATTCATTAGGGAGATTGGTCTATAATTTTCTTTGTCTTTTTCATCCTACTTGGTTTAGGTATCAGTATCATTTCTGTGTCATAAAAGGAATTTGGTAGGAGTCCTTCATTCCCTATTTTTTTCAAATGCTTTATCTAGTATTAGAGTTCATTGTTCTTTAAATGTTTGGTAGAATTCACATGGAAATCCATCTGGTCCTGGGGATTTTTTTCTTAGAGAATTGATTAATAGCTTGTTCTATTTCTTTTTCTAAAATGGGACTATTTAAGTAATTTGTTTCCTCTTCTGTTAATCTGGGCAATCTATATTTTTGTAGGTATTCCTCCATTTCACTTAGGTATCAAATTTACTGACATAAAGTTGGTCAAAGTAAGTCCTAATTATTGCTCTAATTTCCTCTTCATTGGTGGAAAGTTCTCCCTTTTCATTTTTGAGACTAACAATTTGATTTTCATCTTTCCTTTTTCTAATGAAATCAACTAAAGGTTTATTTATTTTGTTGGTTTTTTCATAAAACCAATTCTTAGTTTTATTTATTAATTCAATAGTTTTTTTACTTTCAATTTTATTAATCTCTCCTTTTATTTTTAGAATCTCAAGTTTGGTATTTGATTGGGGGTTTTTAATTTGTTCTTTTTTTTTTTTTTTAGTTTTTTTAGTTGTAAGCCCAATTCATTGATCTCATTCTCTATTTTATTTAAGTAAGCCTCTGGAGATATAAAATTTCCCCTAATTAGCACTTTGGCTTCATCCCACAAATTTTGATATGTTGTCTCATTATTGTCATTCTCTTGGATGGAATTATTAATTGTGTCTCTGATTTGCTGTTTCACCCACTCATTCTTTAGGATGAGATTATTTAGTTTCCAATTACTTTTTGATCTATATTTCCCCTGACCTTTTATTGAATGTATTTTTTTTTTGTATCAGGATCTGAAAAAAAATGCATTTACTATTTCTCTCTTTCTGCATTTGATTTTGAGGTCTTTATGTTCTAATATTTGGTCAGTTTTTGTATAGATTTCATGAACTTCCAAGAAAAAAGTTTACTCCTTTCTGTCTCCATTCAATTTTCTCTAAGCTTTTGTAGTGTTTTAGTATTCTATTTCTAGTATTCTTTTCTAGTATTCTATTTACCTCTTTAACTTATTTCATATTTATTTTGTGGTGTGAGTTATCTAGTTCTGAGAGAGCAAGGTTGAGTTCTCCCACTATTATATTTTTGCTGTCTATTTCTTCTTGTAGCTCTCTTCACTTCTCCTTTAGGAATTTTCATGCTATACCATTTGATGCACATATGTTTCATATTGATATTACTTCATTATCTGTGGTACCCTTTAGCAAGATATAGTTTTCTTCCTTATCTCTTTTACTTAGATAAATTTTTGCTTTTAGTTAATCTGAGATCAGCATGTCTACTCCTGCTTTTTTTTACTTCACCTGAAGCATAACAGATTTTGCTCCAGCCTTTTACCTTTACTCTGCATGTATTGCTCTGCTTTAAATGTGTTTCTTGTAAACAAGGTATTGTAGGATTCTGGCTTTTAATCCAATGTGCTATCCACTTCCATTTTATGGGAGAGTTCACACCATTCACATTTATGGTTAAAACTACTAATTCTGTATTTCCTGCCATTTTATTAACCCCAGATTATACTTTTCTCTTTCCTTTCCCCCAATCCCTCCTACCCAGTATTTTACTTATGAGTACTACTTGCCTCAAGCAGCCCTCCCCCTTTAGAGTCCTTCCTTCTTTATTATACCTTTCCTCTACTATTTCTGTTTTCCCTTTTATTTAACCTACCCCTTCCCTTTTCCCCTTTCCTCCTCCCACTTTTCTATAAGGTGAGAGAAGTTTCTCTGTGAAACCAAATATGCCTAATATTTTCTCTTTGAGACAAATCTTATGAGAGTAATATTCACACAATATTCATTCTCCTTCCCTTTCCCTCAATTATAAGAAATTGCCTCTTCTTTGCCTCTTCCTGAGATGTAATTTCCCTCATTTTACTTCCACTTTCCCCTTTTCCCCATACAATCCCCTTTTGACCTCTGGTATTTTTTATAACAGTAAAATCAAATTATACATGCACTATCTATGTATACCCATAACAGAGATACAGTTCTCAAGAGTTCTTTTGTTTTTACCTTTTTACACTTCTCTTGAGTTCTATATTTGGAGGTCAAATTTTTTGTCTGGTCTTTTCATCAGAAATGAATGGAATTCACCTATTTCATTGAATGTCCATCTTCTTCCCTGAAAGAAAATGCTCAGTTTAGAGGGATAGTTTATTCTTGGCTGAATTCCAAGTTCCTTTGTCTTTCAGAATATCAGATTCCAGGCCCTTTGATCCTTTAAGGTGGAAGCTTCGAGGTCCTGGGTAATCCTTATTGTGGCTCCTCGGCATTTGAATTGTTTTTTTTTTTTTCTGGATGCTTGTAATTTTTTTTTCTTGGTCCATTAGTTCTGAAATTTAGCTAAATTCCTTGGAGTTTTAATTTGGGAGTCTCTTTCAGTAGGTGTTCAGTGAATTCTTTCATTGGCTATTTTATCTTCTGATTCTATGACATCTGGGCAGTTCTCTTTGATGATTTCCTGGAAAATAGTGTCTAGAATCTTTTTTTCATCATGGTATTCAGGAAGTCCAATGATCCTTATATTGTCTCTCCTAGATCTATTTTCCAGGTCAATTGTTTTCCCAAGTAGGCATTTTACATTTTTTTTTCTATTTTTTTTTTGTTTTACTTGACTGATTATTGATGACTCATTGAGTCATTCATTTCCATTTGTTCAGTTCTGATTTTTAGTGAATTGTTTTCTTTATTTGTTATTTTTACTTTTTTTGTATTTGTTCAATTGAATTTTTAAATGAGTTGTTTTGTTCTATGGGTTTTTTTCCATTTCACAAATTCTGTTTTTCAAGGAGTTATTTTCTTTTTCCATTTCACTAATTATGTTTTTCAGGGAGTTGTTTTCTTTTTCTATTTTGTCAAATCTATTTATTAAGGAGTTATATGTTTTTTCCATTTCACTATTTTATGGTGAATTTTCTTGATAATTTCTGTATTGCTTTTTCCAACCCCTCTTATAAAGTTCTCATTTCCTTTCCCCATTTTTCTTCCAGCTCTCTTTTAAGATTCTTTTATAGTTTCTTCTAGGAGAGCTTTATGTGATGGGGACCAATTTATATCACCCTTTGGGGCTTCTTCTGGAGATGATCTGCTTTTAGTCTCCTCAGGGTTTGAAATTTGTTCTTCTCTTTCACCATAAAAACTATCTATGGTCAGAGTTCCCTTTGCTTTTTTACTCATTTTTTTAAAAAGTTAAAATCTGCCTTTAGGTCAGCAGAGGTTGTCCAAGCTTCATCTACAAGCAGTAAACAGTGGCTGCACTAGGTCAGTGCCGACATAAATTCATTGCTAATTTATTTTTTTGTGGGGAAAAACCTCAGAAACGAAGTGCAACAATTAAACATGAAAAACCAGGGAGTTTATAAAGGAAGCATGGTGTCCAGGAAGAAAAAAAAAGATTTTGAAAAGTTATATCCTTCTCTCAGTTTTTAGGTTGCTTAACTGTTGGTTTATCTAATTTGTCATATAATTTAACATAATTAGCATGTATTAGATTACCTGTCATCTGGGATGGGGGGTGGGGAGAAGGAGAGGAAAAGCTTGAAACAACCAAAAAAAAGGTCAATGTAGAAAAATCACTCATATGTTTTGTAAATAAAAAGCTTTTAATAAAACAACCTTATGAGGAAATTGGTTATTATCCATATCTTAAGGATAATGAAACTGACAATCATACTAGTTAAATTATTCATGCTCAAACAGTTAATGATGATAAGAACTGGAATTTATACCCTATTCTCATGATTGTTAGCTCAATGCTCTTTTCACTATATTATGCAAATGAACCTTAGGTATTTACTAAAGTACATCCAATAAGACTGCCACTTGATGACAATTTGTCATCATTTACTTCTGTTATTATTATTTCTTTAAAACAATTACACTGTTTTTCTTTTTAAAACAAAAAAAAAACTGCTGGTTTATCTGTTTTTGTGCTGAGCTCAGTTTTCCATATTTTAGCAGAATAATGATTCCTAGCTTTTTCTTTGACATAGGGGTAAAGAGTGAGATGCCTGGGCAGAAACATTACAGATACAGGAAAATGTTACACCTTGACCCTCAGTGACAATCCTAGTTTATGATCAGACCTTGCAGTCTGTGAGGAAATGCTATTCAGTGAGTGTTCTTTGAATGGACATTTTTCATAATAATAGCTTTTTATTTTCAAAATACTTGCAAAGATAGTTTTCAACATTCACACTTGCAAAACCCTGTGTTCCAGATTTTTCTCCCTCCCTCCTCACCTCTCTTTTCCCGGAGACAGCAAGTAATCCAAAATAATTTAAACATGTGTAATGTTTATAAACATATTTCCACAGTTACCATGCTGCACAAGAAAAGTCAGATCAAAAAGAAAAACATGAGAAAGAAAAAAAAAGCAAGCAAACAACAACAAAAAGGTGAAAATGCTATTTTGTGATCAACATTCAGTCCTCATGGCCCTCTTTGTGTTTATAGATGGTTCTCTCCATCACAAGTCTATTGGAATTGTCCTGAATTAGCTCTTGTTGAAAAGAACCAAGTGTGTTTTTTTCTAGCATTTTTCTAGCATTAATTAAATTTTTACTTTGTACAAGAAGATTGTATCATCTTATCTTTGGAATAAGCTGAAGTTACTTTATATCTGTAGCTTAATTTCTTAGTTTTGGGTGTAGGGATCGGAGAAGTTTATAGAAAGTGACTATTTCAGTCTTGATGGTTATGTGATCCCATTTTGATTCTGTTTTATTTTTATTTCATATATCTTGCCCGTCTTTGCCAAATTTTATAGAAGTGGTAAATAACTTTCTCTCAAAATTTGGAAGAAGAATTTTTATCTTTTGGTTTTTGATTTATTTCATATTATCATCTCATCATCATCAACAAGAAAAATTTTTTTAGCATTTGTTCTTTCTAGAACACTCCTTTTTTGAAGTAAGCAATAATTTGGGTTTTAATTTATGTGTCAAGTTTTCCTATAACAAAGAAATATATTATTGTAGATAGTAAACATATAGATATTATGACATCTTTTAAATATGATTTTGTATTGAATTTCAATTTCTGTAGAAGCCCTTATATTTCTAATTGTGTTTTATTGCTTGTCAGAGAATAATTTTTCTTCATAAATTTAGTTAACTTCTTGAGTTAAAACTTTAAAGATTGAAATTAAAGGAATATTGGGATAACATTTAACTCTCTTTTTGCCTTATGACAATGAACATTTAAATATGGCAAATGCAACATTTGTAAAAATTTTTACACAAAATGTAAAATGGATAATGTTGAGAATATAGCCAAATTATTGAACTTTTTTTTCCCTTTAGATTCTGGGTGAAGAAGATGTGATTTGGAAGCAAGATCAACATTTATAATAAACACCAGTCAATACAACCCAATAACTTTGCTTAATAAAATAAATATAACTTTTGAATGGGAAGAGAGAAAAATTATAGATCATAGATTTATAATAGGAAGGGTTCTTAATGTGCATCCTGGCCCAATCTCATATTATAGATGTGGAAACTAAGGCCTGGGAAAATGCCCTGAGTCATACAAGGTATAAACATTGAAGGTAGCAATTAAAACAGTACCTCTGATTTTAGAACTAGTATTCCTTCCACTGTATCATAGTACTTATACCTCAGTGGAAGTCTAAGTGTTTTTATTGGGTTAATAGAAAATAAAAATGGACATTACTTTGGAGCTGTTTTTTCAGTGAGATTATATTGTCGATTTTTCCTCTTTGTATCTATATTCAAATTGAGATAGACTAGGATTCAGACTTTATTTTTTTGATAAATCAGTGTTGACTGGGATGAGTTTTAAGCTAATAGTTGAACAAGCTTAAATCTAGATACATTTATGTGACATTTGAAGCCCTTTACAACATGGCTCCAAAGTACCTTTTCTCCCTTTTTTTTTGTAGTACATTTCTATTCTTCCTACTTTCTGAAGTTCTACCAATCTAGTCTTCTTACTGTTCCTCAATAAGGCAATAGCCTCAGACGGGCAGTAGCCTGTCACCCATCTCTGTGCTGTCCCACCTTTTCTTTCATTAGACCTTATTTACATTTGTTTTATTTTATTTATATTTATTGTATTCAGTTTTAAGTATCACAGTTTAAAAGGGTCATTGAAAAGCTAGAGAATGTTCACATCAGAGCAACCAGGTTAGTGAATAAATTGTTTAGTCATGTTAAAATTAGTTGAGTGAATTTGGCATGATCAGTTTGGAGAAAAGATTTAGTGGGACCATGATGGTTTTGTTCAAATTTTTGAAAGATTATCACATGGAAGAGAAATTAGACATGTTTTGTTTCAGAGGATATAATTAAGAGAAATTGGTAGAAAATACAGAGTCAACTTTAGATTTGAAATAAGGAAAAATTTCCTATCTATTGAAGATGTTTAAGTATGAATTGGACTGCCTTGAGCTAGTTTGAATTCCCCCTCCTTGCAGATCTCAAGCAGAGACTGGACTTGGGTTTCTTGGGTATGTTTTATTGTTAAATCCTTTTGTGTATAGGTTGAACTAGATAGCTGCTGAGTGAGTTCCAGCTCTAAAATAATGTGGTTCAATGAATACAAGACTTCAGATGTTTTAAATAGTTTTCCTACATAGATTTGTTAATATAGTAATGCTCTTAAAACACTTTTTTCTATAACTTTGAGAGAACTCTTACTGAGTTAATAGCTCTATTAATACATATCAGCAACTCTTCTCTAGTTAATAGACTTAGAGAGGCAGTAGTGTATCATAGTGGGCATTAAGCTTCCTTCAGAACCAGGACAATTTAGGTTAAGGTTCTGCCTCTATATAAGCTTTGTGACTGGTCATGCCACCTAACTTTCAGTTTTATAAAACTTTTAGTTGCTCTTTGATAAATTCAAGTATTTTCCTAATCTTTTACTTTGAAACTGTTGTGAAATTATGCATTATTTTTTTTCCCTTAGCAAGTAATAAATGATATGTGTTCGTATTTTCCTTGGAACTATTTATCTTTTGGGGGGGGGATTATCTATCTATCAATCTGTCTATATGATGAACAGACAAAAACTGAAAATGTTGAAGTTCAAACATGGAATTTGAGAAAGGTAAATAAATTATAAGGAACAATCCAAGGCTAAATGGTTTATATTGGGAAATGATACATGTGTACCCTCTGAAACCTATCATTAGAAGTAATGGGGTCATACCACAAGTTAGATTATACAGAAGGTGTGGGAGTGGCTTTGTTATGTGTTAAGATCATAAGAGAAGAATGGAAAGAAATACACTATTAGAGAGGGATGAGAGAAAAGATGAGGGAAATTATCTCACATAATTAAAGGGCATACTTAGATATTTATACAAAAGAAAGAGGAAATTGGGAGGACAGGCTAACATGGGTCTTTAATCCAAACTGATCAGAAGAGAATAAGAATGCACAGACAGGGTTGAGTAGAGTAATATATTTCAAAAGGGAAATAAGGGAAAGAAGAAAGGGGGTGGTATTAGAGGGTAAATTAAGAGAAGAATTATTTCTAAGCAAAACAAGTTTTAATTAAGAATCTATAAAATATACTTATAGCTCTTTTTAGGTAGTAAAGAATGGGAATTGAGAGTGCTTATCAAATGGTAAATCATATAAATGTCATGAAGTAATTATGCTTTAAGAAATTATGGGAGTATTCTGGGAAAATGATGGAGTAGTCAGCAACTTTCAAGCTCCCCAGATTTCCCCCACAAACAGAATAAATTTGCACTTCTGAGTGAACATAGGTTAAAAATAAAGACAACTTTGAGCATAACAGGGGTCCTCCTGGGGCAACTCAGGCTGGGGATTAACCCATGTGAAAATACAAACACCTCTGGGATAGCTCTGCAGAAATAGCTAGTGGGAGCCCTGGGGTGAGCTGTCTTTGCTGGGAGTGAACCATAGGAGCTTTCACCTCCTGGACAGTGTGGACTTGGGGGTCAGAGTAGAGGAAGACAGAATGAACTTCTGCTGAGAAGGAACCAGCATACCAGGTGACTGCAGAAGCATAGAGCAGGCATGCTGCTGGCCAAAGGCACTTGAAGGAGTGAAGGAACTTTTGCTTTAGGGTTCTAAGCCAGAGGGGCAAGCCAAAGTGAAACTAGAGGTTTCAGCCCTCCACCCTAGGATTACATGTGCTTATTCTAATACTTCTCATTTAAAAAATGAACCAGCAAAGAAGAAAGAAGCCAACAATAGAAACTTATGGGAATAAGGAGACCAGGTTCATCTTCAGAGAAGGATAGTGAAAAAAAAAAGACTCTTCTACCTCAAAGAATGTTAAATGGCTCCCTGCCCAGAAAGAATTTATAGAAAAATTCAAAAAAGATGTTAAAAATCAAATGAGAGAGAGATTGAGGGAAAAACAACAGCAAAAAACCCAATAAAAAAACAATAAAAAGATCATTGGAGGAAAAAGTAGAAACTTGAAAAGTAAATATGAAACCTTAAGAGAATAATTCTTTGAAAATCAAAATTGGGCAAAGGGAAGCTAGTGAAGCTTTAAGAGAGACCAAGAAATAACAAAACAAACTATAAAGAAAAAAATAGAACAAATGTGAAACATAAGGAAAATGAGGTATGGAGAACATATCAATAAAAAAACTATAAAAATAATTGTACTACCTGAAAGCTGTGAACAAAAAACCCCCTAACACAAAAATGCAAGAAATAATCCAAGAGACTTGTCTTGGAGGAATAGATGAGGAAAAAGTAGAAATAGAAAAAAATCTACTGATCACTAACTCAAAGAGATCCTTTGTGGAAAGCACATAGGAATATTATTGCAAATTTTTACAACCCCCAAGTGAAAGAGAATTTTGCAATAAACAAGAAAAAAACAATTCATATATCCTGGAGCTACAATCAGAATTGTAAAGGGCTTATCAGCAACCTACAATAAAAGACTACAGATCTTATAATCATATATCTCAGCAATCAAAAGAACTAGGCCTGTAGCCAAAGATATCTTGTCCAACAAAATTATAATAATGAATAAAACAAAAATGGACATTCAATGAATGTGCAGATTTTCAGGATCAACCATATCTGAACTTAATAGAAAATTTAACATAGAAGAGCAGATATCAAAGATTAATTTCAAGGAAATTAACATGAACAAATTGTGATCTTTTACATGGAAATGTATACCATATGTTTAAGATTGATATCAGTAATTGCATAACTCAAAAGAAAGATTGGGGTAGAGTTGTGTATGATCTGCCTCTAAAAAGCAAAACTGTCTAGGAAAAAGTAAAAATAGTAATTATGATATCCAAATAAGGTACAGAGGAAGAACAGACACAGAGGAGTTAGAGTAGGGAGGAGGGCTTGTAGTTCTGAAAACCTAACATTGGCATTGGGTTAATAGGCAACACTACATACATACCATGAAGGAGTACACCCTCTAAAATCTATAAAGACATAAGGGAGGAGAAAAGAAAAGAATTACATAGATTTATGGTAGTGGGATAAGGTATATAGGAATCTACATGGGCAAAGGATGAAGGATAAGGTGGGGTACATAAGGGTGTGTAGAGTAATGATAGACAAGATGTGTAGATTAATGGGAAAAGGACAAACTGGGGAAGAGTGGTATGGGATAAGATGGAATATAGAAGGATGTTATAGGATAAGAGATAGGAAATTAAAGATTTAGAAACATTACAACAATGATCAGGAATAGAATTTATTAGGAAAAAAAAGAGCTAGTAATCATTGATCTCAGACAAAACAAACAAAGATTCAATCAAGAAAAATTTTTATTATGTGGCAGTCCATATTATATGTGGGTAAATATGTATGTATATATACATATATACATATATGTGTCTGAATATATATAGGTAGGTATGTATATATGTGCATATGAGCACATATATAAATATGTGTGCTTTACTGTAGCTTGCTTGGGGAAAGTAAGAGGGATGAAAGGGGAAAAAGTAAAAAGTGCACAGCAGAAAACAAAAGAATAACCTATAAGGACACAAAGAGAAGGTGAACACTCATGAATGTAATTTCTTCTACTATTATATATACTCTCTTGAAATGGAAATCTGTTGTTATTGATTTTGAATCTTCCCTGTTGTTTTCCTGGCTGCATGGCAATGTTTCTTCTTTTCCTTTTCTGGCCTTTTTTCTATTCTTTTTTTTTCTTATTCTGTATTTAATTCTACATATAAATATAAAAAATTTAAAAAGAAATCTTGGAAACTTTTTCTGAATTCTTGCAGTGAAATGAATGGAGCCAGAAGAACAATCTATATAGTGATAATATTGATGAACTGCTACATTATAGTGATAGTATTGCAAAACAACTTTGACAGAATTGAGGAATCCAGTCAGTATGATGACCAACCATAACTCCAGCAAATAAATGATAAAACATTCTACCCTGCCCTCCATACAGTCTATTTATAAGCTTATGTGAAAAGAAAGGGAGAAAAGGTAGAATTTTGGGTGGTAGGGAGAATAACCATGGATTCTGACCTGCATCTTCCTTGCTTTATTTCCACAATTAATATCATTTGATAACACTTATAGAAACACATTCTCACTGTTCCTATTTTGTTTCATTTTCCATTTGATCTTCAACTCTTCCTATTATCTTTACAGTAGAGGCAAAGAGACCCAGAAGGTACCATGAAGATGCTTTTCTGCTTTTCACAGGGACTCTTGTTTTTGTGATTTCCCCCCACAAATACATCAGTGTGGAACCAGTGCCATTGAACTCCTTCTCAATCCAATTCAAGCAGTTGGCTGTGACAGAAACTTGAGTACCAGATAGATTTTGTCAAGTGCTGTCCAAATTCTGGCACTCTATAGAGTGTGTGTGTACACACACACACACTCATATACATGTATATACATATATTTGAGTGTGTGTGTGTATACATATATATACAAAGGGAGAGAGAAATATATATATGTGTATGTATATATACACATATACATACATATACATACATATATATATACATATATATGTGTGTATATATATATATATATACATGTACACACACACACACACACACACACACACACACATATATATATATATATATGGCAATACATTGTATGCTGCAATGCATTCAGCAACAGCTCTTTTATTCCCCTCACTTTATACATACCCTGGAAGAGTTTTGGATTTGAATAAAAGATGCTAAGAATGGGGAATAGATTTATGAACTGGTTAAAAAAAATGAACAAAGTTTGTTATGTATCCATAGCTTCACTTTCACCCTCAACCTCTGGGATGCAGCTTTTTAGTCAATAAACTTAGAGACTAAGCATTCTCTAATCTTTTGCTGGATTACACAGAGTTAAGGTCCTTGCTTTCCTGCCCCTCATCATCATGCCTTATTAAGTCAGAAACTATCCTCATTTAATTGATCCAAAACACAATCCTATAGATAAAAGAAATGTTGGTGCCAGACTAGCTTTTTGTCTAAAACTTGTGTTTGATGTTTGATGGGATCCTGGGCCTCTGGCCTGCATTGAGTGCTGCTCAGCTGACCAAAACTTCTTTATTGCCACCTCTTCTCTCCTTATGAGTAGTAATAAAGGTATGGTAACTTCTGTCCCTTTGTGTTTGTATTGTACTGTTCTTCATCTGAACTCTTCTTCACTACAAAATTATTAAAGTCACAGAAAGTATTGACTTTTCTTTTTAAGAGTGAGAAGACCTTAGTAGATATTAAATAAAATATTCCATTATTATTTGTCAGATTTGTGAACTTTCCTCTGAACTCTTCTATTTCCTCTATTCATTAATATAACAGCTGATTTTTAAACAAGAAGAAATAAACCATTAGTATGAATTTTTTAAAGAGGGAAAACAAATTGCCAGTATCAAAAATGAAATAAGAATTCAGAACAAATGAAATAAAGTATTAATAATTGTAGTCAAAGAAAATCTCAATCTGTATGAAAAAGATGAATAGTTTTAAAAATTTAAATGCCCAACAGAATAAAACTATTTAAATAATTCAATCTCAGACTTTAAAATTTAACTAACCTTTGGCGATATTGTGTGGGATGGGTGCTAGAATCCCCTCCCCAAATTAACTAATCAGAGACATCTTCAGATAAAAGAGAAAGAATTTATTTAATCCCTGCAGGGAGAGGCCCAAGCACACCTGGGAGACATTTCAGCTCCCAACATATGCTCGTAGACCTGACCAGGCAGAAACAGGATAATTGATTAAATAGCAAAAGATCCAAGCCTTTTCATTGGATAGACTAAAAGAAAGTAACCATCATTGACCAAAGATCACCAATTCCTGTGGGTCACATCACTTCCCATCACTTCCTGTCACTGACTTAGGTTCTTAACCTTTAGAGACCTTTAGGCCTAGGGATCATGTGACTTACTGCAATGTGGGCCCAAGACATGATCTTCCTATTCTGCAGACCTCTGGGAATAGGGATCATGTGACCTAGGCCTAGTCTCATAGTCTTCTTGAGAAAACTTCACCTGTCTATCTCACTCAGTCCCATTCAATATGAATATCTCCTTGACATTTAAATTGGGAAGAAAATAGAGAAAGGAAACTATAGAGCAATGTTTCTAATGAATGTTCATGCAGTGACAATGGCTTCCTTGTTTATGAAGAAGATAATGTCTCAGCTTATATTTTCTCTGGTTGTCCCCTATGTCTGGAAAGTTATTCCTCTTTCATCTCTGTCCACTGGCTTCCTTTATTTCCTTTAAGATCTAAGTAAAATGTTGTATTCTACAAAAAGCTTTGCCCAGCTCCCCTTAATTCTAGTCTCTTCCCTTGTCCTCCCCTCATTTATCTGTTATGTAACTTGATTGTTGCCTTTTAAAAAGAATTAATTTTCAATTACCTTCCTCTTGCCACCCCTCTTCCCATATTGTGAAGGCAAGACACAATATCCATTATAAATATTGGCCTTTTGGGGCAGCTAGGTAATGCAGTAGATAGAGCACGGATCTGAAGTCAGGACGACCTGAGGTCAAATCTGGCCTCACACACTTAACACTTCGTAGCTGTATGACCCTGGGCAAATCACTTAACCCCAATTGCCTCAGCCAAAAAAAAAAGCAAATAAATAAATAAATATTGGCCTTTTTGTGTGTGTGTGTGTGTGTCAGCAGCACTTTGCAATATGGCTGGTACATAATATCACCTGATCTACTGACTTAAGGAGACACATAGTAACTATAAATATAACAAACTTTTTTTTAAAAAAAGCTTTTTATTTTCAAAACATATGCACAGATAATTTTTTCAACATTGATCCTTGCATAGCCTTAGATTTTCCCTCCTTCTGTCCACACCCTCCCCTAGATGGCAAGCAATCCAATATATGTTATAGATTTTAAAATATATATTAAATCCAATATGTGTCAACAAATTTATATAATTCTCTTGTTGGCACAAGAAAAATCAGATCAAAAAGGAAAGAAAATAAGAAAGAAAACAAAATTCAAGTGAACAACAACAAAAAAAAGTGAGAATGTCATGTTGTGGTCCACACTCAATTCCCACTCTTTCTGGGTGTAGATGTTTCTCTTCATCACAAGATCTTTGTAACTGGTATCAATCATCTCATTATAGCTAAAATTCTTCACAGAAATAGATAATTAGCAACATATTAATTGTTAATGGTTAGGCTGTGCCAGCAAACTTTGAATATCATTATTAGATAAATTAATTTGATTCAGTGTCCATATCAAAGTACAAAAATATTACTAGAAAAAATAATAAAACTTAATTGGAAAAAAATGAGGTAAGAATTTCCTAAGAAGATAATGACAAAAATGTTAAGGAAATGGGGCTAGCAGTGTCAGATCTCATACCATTCTACAAAGTAATAATCATGAAAAAAGATTCTGTACTGATTAAAAAATAGGTTGATAATGTGACTAGTAAATGCAACATACAAAAGCCAATTATTGTAGTAGCTTCATATTCAATAAATTAAAAAAAAACTTGTTTTGATGAGGATGGAAAATTTGAAAGTGGAAAGGGAAATATAAATTGATTAGCTATACCACACATCATATACCAATATAAGCTATAAATTGTCATAGGACTTAGACATAAAGAGTAATATAAACAAATTTGAAAAGCAAAAAAATGAATACTTTTGCAACAATGGAGAGAAAAAAAGTTCATGGCCAAATCAGTAATAAAGATTACCATAGGAGATAACTGGGCAATTTTGATTATTTAAAATAGAAAATGTCTTGCACAAACAAAAACAATTCAGTTAAAATGAGAAAGAGAAACAATTGAGGAAACTTCTACAAGTTTTCCTTTTGACGATATCATAGCCAAGATTTATACAGCACTGATTCAAAATTATAAGAATAGCAACTATTCTTCAATTCCTAAATAGTCAAAAATACTGAGGAAGAAATGCAATGAATCAATAACCATTTTTAAATGCCAAAATTATGAGAGAATTGATTAGAGAATTATAAATGAAAACAAATCTGACTTTCTATGTTACACTTATCAAATAGGTAGAGACAAACAAAATGAAGCAAATGATCCTTAAAAAAGCGTTATGGAAATACAGGCTCTCACGGGGTAGACTGGACATTCAGCCAACAATTATGGACAATTTGGGGCAATGCTGCTAAAATTCACTACTGCAAAAACTGGGTGATACTCCTACTAGCTGTGTATCTCAAGATAACTAAGAGGATGAAGGAACTCACCTAAACTCTACTAAATTTACTTCCAGACAATTATAAACTTTATAAACTAATACCTCAAAAGAAATCCTGGAGTGGAAGAACCAGTGGAGGGCAAAACAGTTTTCTAACTCAGGACAACTTAGGCCAATACAAAGGTCACACAGGTAAAAATGGAATGAAGTCCAGTGCAGATGTTGTCTAGGCAAGTCAGCAAAATGCCATCTAGGCAGCAGTGAGACCCTGAACCCTGGGACTGGCTAGCAGCAAGGCCACAGGTCAAAGCACAGGCCAACAGCAAAGTCCCATGTCCTTAGTGCAAGAAGCATGGCACAGAACCCAACTTTAACATAAAATTGAAATTTATGGAGTAGACTGGAAAATGACCAAAAAACATAAAAAATTACATTATAGTTACTATGGTAATAGACAAGATCAAAGCACAAATGTACAATAAGACAATAATTTGATAATGCTTACATTCAAAGTCTCAAAAGAAAAATGGGAATTGATCTCAAGGCTAAAAATAAGACCTGAGAAAATTTTTAAAAAATCAAAGAATAGAAAAAAAAATTGAAAAAAAAAAGGAATGAGACTGATACAAGAAATTCATGAAAAGAGTCAACAGCATGGTAAGGGAGCACAAAAAAGTAGAGAAAAGATGTATCAAAATTTTCTAAAAAAAACTATTTAAAAAAGGAAGATTGGGCAAACAAAAAAGGAGATGTAAAAGTTCACTGAAGGAAATAATTCCTTAACAATTAGAATGGGATGTGTGGAAGCTAATGACACCCCAAGACATCCAGAAATAAATAAAACCAAAAAGAAAAAAGGAAAAAAGTATAAAATATGTCATTGAAAAAGTTTGACCTGAAAAGCATATTAAAGAATTATTGGACACCTGAAAACCATTATAAGAAAATAGCTAAGAAATCATGTTTAAGAAACCTGCTCTGATATCCTAGAAGCAGAAGGCAAAATAGAAATAAGAAAGAATCCAGAAATTATGTCTTGAAAGAGATACATTAATGAAAACTTACAGGACTAATATAGCCAAATTCCAGAGCTCCTAAGTCAAGGGGGAAAAATATTGCAAGCATCCAGAAAGAAAAAATTCAAATAGCATGGTGCCACAGTCAGTAAAAAAAAAAATTATGAGTTTCTACATTAAGAGGGCTTGGAACAATATTCTAGAGGTCAAAGAACGACAATTATTACCAAGAATCATCTTCCCAGTGAAGTATAATTCTTTAGGAAGAAAAAATGGAAATAGTGGATTTTCAATTATTCTTGATAAAAAGACCATTTACATTTCTATATGGGAAGATGATATTTGTAAGTCCTAAGAAGTCTATCACTTTTAGGGCATTTAAAATACTAAGAATTTTATCACTTTTAGATGGGCATGGGTATACATGGAGGGCATGAATAGCATGATATCCTTCCCCCCAAAAAAATTAAAGAAGATTGCACTGGAAGAAGAGGGAAGGAAGAATAGAATGGGGTAAATTTTCTCATATGAAGAGGTTCAAAAGACTTCTTACTAAGGTCTTTTGCTTCAATTTTATGCTTGCTGAAATTGACTCAAAGAGGGGATAACACATTCAGTTGAATATAGACATTTATATTGCCCTATAGGAAAGCAGGATAGGAAGGGGATAATTGAAAAGAAGACACTGACTGAAGGGAAAGCAGACCTTGGGGAGAAAGTAGTTAGAGGCAAAACACTTTTGAAGAAGGACAAAGTTAAAGAAAAGAGACTAAGAATAATAGGGAGAAAATAGGAAAGAAAATAGGACATAGTATTAATCAAATATGGAAGAGCAGAAATATTAATTGCATCTATTTTGTATCAACAAAAATTATATTCAATAAAGGACCATGGAAAAATAGATTAAAATGAATTAGAAGGGGGTGCAGCCAAGATGGCAGAGAGCAGACATGACTCTCTGTTACCTCCTCCAACCCTCTCAAACCAACAGCAGATTAAGCCTCTAAACTGGTTTTGAAGTCAAAGAATCCATAAATATTTGGAGTACAACATATTTCTAGAAGATACCTTGGAAGAACTTCAGAACAGATCTGTTTCAATCAGGCAGGGGGACAGTCTGCCAAATTGAGATGGCAGCACAGGGAAATGGGGCAAGGAGCTGGAGCAGGGAATCAGAGTTTGTAGTTTCCGCACTCCTGGGATTCTTTTGTGAGCCTCTTAGACCACTCTATCCTGGTTGCAAGCAGGTGGTTTGGCAGATTTGCCTTTTGTAAAAGACAAATTGTAAACCACTGAGTCCCCAAAGAACAACAAACCTAGCTGCCATTACCCAGCACTGGAATTCAATCAGCAAAACTACCCCAGGGCAAATTAAAGTAGCTGTTGCTCCTTTGCATTAAACAGATCTCAAGCCTTAAAAAATGAATAAAAAACAAACAAAAAATAAATCTCTCATTATAGACAGTTTCTATGGAGAGAGAGAAGAACAGATCCCCCAAATCCTTAAGCAACTCCAGAAGAAGCCCCAAAGAGAGACATGGTCCCCATTTCACAAGGCTTTTATCTTTTTTTGTTTTTGTTTGATTCTTGAAGTCTTATTGAGTCATTCACTTGCATTTGTTCAATTCTTATTTTTAAAGTGTTGTTTTCTTCAGTTACCTTTTTAAGCTCCTTTTGTAACTGGCCAATTTGTTCATTGCACTCTTTTTGCACTTCACTAATTTTATTTTTCAATAAATTGGTGTCTTTATCATATCTCTTTTGGAGGGCTTCTTGCACTGACTTCAGTTTATTTTCCCATTTATCCTCCAGCTCTCTTTTGAGATTCTATATGCAATCTTCCAGAAAGGCCTTTTGAAAAGGAGACCAGTGATGGTCCTTAATAACATCCTCTGAAGTTTTGTCTAAAGGAACCTCAGGATCTGGGGTCAGCCCTTCTCTGTCTCGATAAAAGCTGTCTATGGTGAGAGCTCTCTTTTGCTTCTTCATTTTTTTTTTTTTTTTTTTTTTTTTTTTTAGACAGCGTGTATATCTCTTTAAGGTTTGGAAAATGGCGGCTAAAGCTCTTTTCCCTGGGGCAATTTGGCGAATTAATTTAAGGTGCTGGGCCAGTGGGGGCTAGGTCTAAGTCCAAATTACTCCTTAAACAAGGCAAGTCTGCCAGAACACCTGACCCCAATTCGGGCAGAGTGTCCCGAGCGCCTCAGATAAACTCCAGGTGTTTGGAGTTTGGAGTTTGGAGTTTTTGCCACAATGAGCTGTCCCACCCTCACTTCCGGCCTACACCACTCTTTATCCCTCTGTCGGAATTAGACAAACCTGATGTGAAGTTCTTCAGAGATATCAGCAAGCAGTATCCAAGTATTTCTGAATTCGTTGACTTGAAGATCAATTCAGAGGCTTATTTTATTGTTGATTTGAGAGAAGATTGGAGGAGACGCAGAGAGTCACGTTTTCACTCTGCCATTTTGGCTCTGCCCCCCACAGTTTGACAAGGCTTTTATCTTAAAAGAGAGTTAGATGAAAACTGGGGAAATGGAATGAGATCATTGCAAGAACGAATGGGAAAAAATGGTAAAAGAATGCAAAGAACAAAAAAAAATTTAATTGGCCAATTGCAAAAGGAACTAAAAAAGGTAACAAGAAAATAATGCACTAAAAATTAGAATGGAATAAATGGAAGTGAATGACTTCAAGAATCAGTCAAGCAAAAACAAAAAAAATTAAAAATAGAAGAAAATATGAAATATCTCCTAGGAAAAACAATGGTTTGGAAAATAGATCTAGGAGAGACAATCTAAGTATTATAGGGCTTCCTGAAAGCCATGATGAAAAAAAAAATAATCTAGACATTATCTTATAGGAAATCATAAAAGAAAATTGCCCTGATATTTTAGAATTAGAAGGTAAAATAGCCATCAAAAGAATCCATCAATCACCTCCTGAAAGAGACCCCAAAATTAAATCCTCAAGTAATACCGTGGCTGAATTTCAGAACTATCATACCAAGGAAAAATATTGCAAGCAGCCAAAAAGGAATTTAAATACTGGGGAGAGGCAATAAGTATTTCCCAGGACCTAGCAGTTTCCACCTTAAAGGATCAAAGGGTCTGGAATCTGATATTTTGAAAACAAAGGAAATGGGATTACAGCCAAGAATAAACTATCCAGTTAAAATGAGCATTATCTTTCAGGGAATAAGATGGATATTCAATGATATAGGTGAATTCCACCTATTTCTAATGACAAGACTAGAACTGAACAAAAATTTGATCTCCTAACACAGAGCTCAAGAGAAGCATACAAAGGTAAAAAAGGAAAGAACTATTGAAAGCTAAATTTCTGTTATGAATATTTTTAGAGAATGTGGGTATAACTGGATTTTATTATGATAATATGAAAAAGAAACTAGAGGTGGAAAGGGAATTATACTGGAATAAGAGGGAAAAAGAGGTAAAATAAAGGAAATTACATCTCACAAAGAGGCAAAGAAAACCTATTATAATTGAGGGGAAAAAGGGAGTGGGATGAACATTGCATGAATCTTACTCACATCAGATTTGATTCTGAGAGAGAATATCAGACATATTTGGTATGACAAAGAAACTTCTCTCACTTTATAGGGAAATAGAATGGAAAGGGGGAAAAGAAAGGAAAAGACTAACAGAAGGGAAAACAGAAGAATTAGGGGAAAGGTAAAAAAGGGTGAGGAACTCTAAAGGGGGAGGACTGTTTGAGGGAGGTGATCATCAAAAGCAAAATACCGGAGAGGAGGGAAGGGGGATAGGAAAGAGAAAAGCATAACCTAGGGTAAATAAGATGGCAGGAAATACAGAATTCATTATTTTAACTGTGAATGTGAATGGGATGAAGTCCCCCACAAAAAAGAAGCAGATAGCAGACTGAATTAAAAGCCAGAATCCTACAATATGCTGTTTATAAGAAACACATTTAAAGTATAATGATATTTACAGAGTGAAAGTAAAGAGCTGAAGCAGAATATATTATGCTTCAGTTGAAGAAAAAAAAAATCAAGGGTAGCAATCCTGATCTCAGATCAAGTAAAAGCAAAGATAGATCTAATTAAAAGAGATAAGGAAGGAAACTATATTTTATTAAAGGGTACCATAGATAATGAAGCAATATCAATACTAAACATACATACATCAAGTGGTATAGCACAGTAATTCCTAGAGGAGAAGTTAAGAGAGATGCAAGAAGAAATAGACAGCAAAACTATACTAGTGGGGGATCTCAACCTTGCTCTCTCAGAACTAGATAAATTAAACCACAGAATAAATAAAAAAGAAGTTAAGGAGGTAAATAAAATGTTAGAAAAGCTAGGTATGATAGATCTTTGGAGAAAATTGAATGGAGACAGAAAGGAATTTACTTTTTTCTTAGAGGTTCATGGAACTTATACAAAAATTAACCATGTATATAAGGCATAAAAACTTCAAAATCAAATGCAGAAAGACAGAAATAGTAAATGCATTTTTTTTCAGATCATGATGAAATAAAAATCACATGCAATATAAGGCCAGGAGAAAGTAGACCAAAAAGAAACTAAATAATCTCATCCTAAATAATGAATGGGTGAAACAGCAAATCATAGACACAATGAATAATTTCATCCAAGAGAATTACAATAATGAGATAACATACCAAAATTTGTGGGATACAGTCAAAATGCTATTTAGATGCTTACCTGCATAAAATAGAGAAAGAGAAAATCAATTAATTGGGCTTGCAACTAAAAAAGCTAGGAAAAGAACAAATTACAAACCTCCAATCAAATACCAAACTTGAAATTTTAAAAATAAGAGATTAATAAAATTGAAAATAAGAAAACTATTGAAAAAAATAAGAAAACTATTGAATTAATAAATAAAACTAGAAGTTGGTTTTAGAAAAACACCAAAATAGATAAATCTTTAGTTAATTTGATTAGAAAATGGGAAAAAAATCAAATTGTTAGTCTCAAAAATGGAAAGGTAGAACTTTCCACCAATGAAGAAGAAATTAGAGCAATAATTAGGAGTTACTTTATCCAACTTTTTGTCAATAAATTTGATAATCTAAGTGAAATGGAAGAATATCTACAAAAATGTAGATTGCCCAGTTTAACAGAAGAGTAAACAAATTACTTAAGTAGTTGCATTTCAGAAAAAGAAATAGAACAAGCTATTAATCAACTCCCTAAGAAAAAATCCCCAGGACCAGATAGATTTTCTTGTGAATTCTACTAAACATTCAAAGAGCAATTAACTCCAATACTATATAAACTATTTGAAAAAATAGGGAATGAAAGACTCCTACCGAATTCCTTTTATGACACAGACATGGTACTGATACCTAAACAAAATAGGACAAAAACAGAGAAAGAAAATTATAGACCAATGTCCCTAATGAATATTGATGCAAAAATCTTAAATAAAATATCTACTAAGGGAAAGTCATGAACTATATGAGCAAAACTACAAAACACTTTCCACACAAATAAAGTTAGATCTAAACAATTGGAAAAATATCAAGTGCTCTTGGATAGGTCGAGGGAATATAATAAATAGGGCAATACTACTTAAACTAATCTATTTAGTTAGTGCTATACCAATGAAACACTCAATAAAGTGTTTTACTGACCTAGAAAAAATAATAACAAAATACATCTGGAGGAGCAAAAGATCAAACATTTCAAGGGATTTAATGAAAAAAAAAAAAAAAAGCAAATGAAGGTGGCCTAGCTGTACCAGGTCTAAAACCATACTATAAAGCAGTGGTCATCAAAACCATTTGGTACTGGCTAAGGAACAGAGTAATTAATCAGTGGAATAGGTTAGGTTCACATGACAAAATAGTCAATGACTATAATAATCTAGTGTTTGCAAAACCCAAGAATGCCAGCTTTTGGAATAAGAACTCACTATTTGACAAAAACTTTTGGGGAAATTGGAAAATAGCATGGCAGAAACCAGGCATTGATGCCTATCTAACACTGTATACCAAGATAAGATCGAAATGGGTTCATGATCTAGACATAAAGAATAATATTATAAACCAATTAGAAGAACATAGGATAATTTTCCTCTTAGATCTGTGGAGTAGGACAGAATTTGTGACCAAAGAAGAACTAGAGATCATTATTGATCACAAAATAGTTAAGTTAAAAAGTTTTTGTAAAAAAAAAAAAAACTAATGCACACAAGAGTAGAAGGGAAGCAATAAACTGGGAAAACATTTTTACACTCAAAGCATCTGATGAAGGCTTCATTTCTAAAATATATAGAATTAACTCAAATTTATAAGAATCCAAGCTATTCTCCAATTGATAAATGGTCAAAGGGTATGAACAGACAATTTTCAGATGAAGAAATTGAAACTATTTCTAGTCATATGAAAAGGTGCTCCAAATGACTACTGATCAGAGAAATGCAAATCAAGACACCTCTAAGATATCATTACACCCCTGTAAGATTGGCTAAGATGACAAGAAAAGATAATGATCAATGTGGGAGGGGATGTGGGAAAACTGGGACACTGATATATTGTTGGTGGAACGTGAACAGATAGAACTGTTCTAGAGAGCAATTTGGAATTATGCTCAAAAAGTTATAAAACTGTGCATACCCTTTGATCCAGAAGTATTCTACTGGACTAATATCCTAAAGAGGTCTTAGAGGAGGGAAAGGGCCCCACATATGCAAAAATGTTTGTGGGCAGCCCTTTTTGTAGTGGCTAGAAATTGTAAACTGAATGGATGTCCATCAATTGGAGAATGGCTGAATAAATTATGTTATATAAATGTTATGGAATATTATTGTTCTGTAAGAAAGGATGAACAGGATGATTTCAGAGAGGCCTGGAGAGACTTACATGAACTGATGCTAAATGAAATGAGCAGAACCAGATCATTATATATGGCAATAACAAGACTATGATGATCAATTCTGATGGACATGGCTCTCTTCAACAACGAGATGATTCAAACCAGTTCCATTTGCTCAGTGATGAAGTAAGCCATATACACCCAGGGAGAGGCCTGGGGGAACTGAGTGTAGACCACAATATAGAATTTTCACACTTTTTGTTGATGTTTGCTTGCATATTGTTTTCCTTCTCTAGTCTTTTTTTTTCTTTCTAGATCCTATTCTTCTTGCGCAGGGAGATAACTGTATAAATATGTATATATATATATATTGGATTTACCATGTATTTTAACATATTTAACATATATTGGACTACCTACCATCTAGGGAAGGGGGTGGAGGAAGGAGGGAAAAATTTGGAACCGAAAATTTTGCAAGGGTCAATGTTGAAAAATTACCCATTCATATGTTTTGTAAATAAAAAGCTTTAATTTAAAAAGAAAAAAATGAATTAGAAACTAAATCAGCTAATCCTAAAGAATGAGTGCATCAAAGAAAAAATCATAGAAACAATAAACTCATTAAAGAGGATATCAATGATGAAACTACATATTTAAATTTATGTGAAGCAGCTAAATAACTTCTTAGGGGGAAAATTATATTTCTAAATGCTTACATCAATTAAATAGAACAGGAGCAGATTAATTACTTGGGCGTGCAACTAAAATAAAGCTAGAAAAAAAAAGTTAAAAAACCCCAATTAAGCCAAATTAGAAATTCTGAAAATCAAAGGAGAGATTTTAAAAATTGAAAAGAAAAAAAAAAAACTATTGAACTAATAAATAAAACTAGGGGCTGGATTCATTTTTAAAAAATACATAAAACATTGATTATCTGATTAAAAAAAGAAGTTAAATGACCTGCATCAACATTGAAAAGGATGACCAGAAGCATGTAGTCATCAGATGACATACTGAATACCCCTCTTAGGAAGGAAACAAGTCGCTATTGTTTTCACTTCTTTAACTGTAATTTTGGTGTCCTTCAGCACATCTGATGTAAGTAATCTGAAACATGTCCTAAAAAATTCTTTGAAATTTGTCATATGAAAACAAAGCAAGAATTAATTCAAATAAATTAAATGAAGGGAAAATTAGTTACTGTAGTAGTATGAGTTTTATTAACAATAGATTATGACATCTGGTAGCTTCCTTTTTTTTATCTGGCTTCTTATTAAATTCTTAGACTAATTTTTGTACCTTTGAATTTTGTTGCTCTAAGGAAAAGTTTCAATTGCCCTGACTTAATTATGGTTCTGATTGTTAATGTTATTTTCAGCATCCTTCCCTCAGAAAGGAATCGATCACTACTTTGTTGTTCAGCTATTATTCAGTCCTGTCTTTCTCTTCATGACTCCATTTGAGGTTTTCTTGGCATAGATACAGGAATGATTTACCTTTTTTCCTTTATCTTTATTATGCTGCATAATAAATTTTGTTTCAACCTCAAATTTTTATTCTATGTATGTCTTTGTTTTTTAAGCGTGTGTGTGTGTGTGTGTGTGTGTGTGTGTGTGTGTGTTTAAAGCAATGTGTTAGGGAGTTTCATTTTCTTATCACTTTCATTTTGTTGTTCAGTTTGTTCAAATTTAAATATGAATTTAGTTGATATTTTTATCCACTTGGTTGTGTAGTATTGCTTTCTTCTGACTTTCTTGCTTGATATTTGTGTGTGTTCCACTCCTCTTTTATTACAGTATTTTCTCCTGTTAATTATTTTGTTTAATCTATTTTACAGCTACTCTGACCTCACATGTTTCGTTTTCCTCCTCAAATTAATCAACCCTTTCTACAATTTTTACTTTTACTTAACCTTTTAAAAATAATTTAATAATAGCTTTTTATTTTCAAAATATATGAGACAACAATTCACTGAAAAACAAAATTGGTAAAATGAAAAAAGACTGCAATGAATAAAAAAATTCAATTGGCCAGTTACAAAAGGAGCTAAAAAAGGTAACTGAAGCAAATAATACTTTAAAAATTAAAATTGAACAAATGGAAATGAATGACTCAATAAGAGTTCAAGAATCAGTCAAATAAAAACAAAAACAACATGAAAAAAATAGAAGAAAATATGAAATATATTCTAGGAAAAGCAACTGACTTGGAAAACAGATCTAGGAGAGACAATTTAAGGATTATTGGACTCCCTGAAAGCCATGATGAAAAAAAGAACCTAGATGCTATCTTCCAGGAAATCATGAAAGAAAACTGCCCTGATGTTTTAGAATCAGAAGGCAAAATTGCCATTGAAAGAATTCACCAACCACCTCCTGAAAGAGACTCCAAAATTAAAACCCCAAGGAATATTGTGGCTAAATTTCAGGACTATGGCACCAAGGAAAAGATATTTCAAGCAGCTAGAAAGAAACAATTCAAATAGCAAAGAATTGTAATTAGAATCACACAAGATCTGTCAGCTTCCACATTAAACAATCAAAGGGCTTGGAATCAGATATTCCAAAAGGTAAAGGAACTTGGATTACAGCCAAGAATAAGTTATCCATCTAGAATGAGCATTATCTTCCAGGGAAGAAGATGGTCATTCAATAATTTAGGAGAATTTCACCTATTTCTAATGAAAAGACCAGATCTGAACAAAAATTTTGACCTTCAATCATAGAACTCAAGAGAAGCATAAAAAGGTAAAAAGGAAAAAAAAAACTCTTGAGAACTATATTTCTACTATGGACATACTCAAAGAATGGGGGTATTATTTGATTTTACTTTGATAAAATGGAAAAGAAATTAGAGGTGAAAGGCCTCTCATACTGGAAAAAGAGGGGAAAGGAGGTAAAAATAAGGTAAAATCTCATGAAGAGGAAAAGAAAATCTAATATAATTGAGGGAAAGAAGGAAGGGCAATTAGCATTGTGTGAATCTTACTCTCATCAGATTGGGCTCTAAAAGAGTATATCATACACATTTGGTTTCACAGAAAAACTTGTCCCTCCTTATAGGGGTGTAGGAGGGAAAGGAGGAAAAGAAAGAAATAGACTAATAGAAGGGAAAATAGAAGAATTAGGGGAAAGGTGTAAAAAAGAGGAAGGGGCTCTAAAGGGAGAAGACTGTTAGAGGGAGGTGGTCATAAAAAACAAAACACTGGGGAGGGGGGAAGAGAGAAAGGGGAAAGGAAAGAGAAAAACATAACTTTGGGTAAATAAGATGGCAAGAAATACAGATTTAGTTATTTTAACTGTGAATGTGAATGGGATGAACTCTCCCAAAAAAAGGAAGTAGGTAGCAGAGTCGATTAAAAGCCAGAATCCTATAATATGTTGTTTACAGGAAACACATCTAAAACATAGAGATACATACAGAGTGAAGGTAAAGAGCTGGAGCAGAATCTATTATGCTTCAGGTGAACAAAAAAGAGCAGGGGTAGCAATCCTTATCTCAGATCAAGTAAAAGCAAAGATAGATCTAGTTAAAAGAGATAAGGAAGGAAATTATATCTCACTAAAGGGTACCATAGATAATGAAGCAATATCAATGCTAAACATATATGCACAAGTGGTATAACATCCAAATTCCTAGAGGAGAAAATAAGAGAGATGCAAGAAGAAATAGATAGCAAAACTATACTAGTGGGGGATCTCAACCTTGCTCTCTCAGAATTAAATAAATCTAACCACAAAATAAATAAGGTAGAAGTTAGGGAGTTAAACAAAATGTTAAAAAAAA
>JAJPUD010012359.1:29905-49715 GCA_023553655.1 Myrmecobius fasciatus | reverse complement strand
TTTCATAGAACCAACTCAGTTTTATTTATTAACTCAATAGTTTTCTTGTTTTCGATTTTATTAATTTCTCCTTTTACTTTTAGAATTTCTAATTTGGTATTTAATTGAGGGTTTTTAATTTGTTCTTTTTCTAGTTTTTTTTAATAATAAGCCCAATTTGTTGATGTTTTCTTTCTCTATTTTATGTAAGTAAGCATCTAGAGATAAAAAATTGCCCCTTATAACCACTTTGGCCATATCCCACAAATTTTGGTATGTTGTCTCCTTATTGTCATTCTCGTGGATGAAATTATTGATTGTGTCTATTATTTGCTCTTTCACCCATTCATTCTTCAGGATTAGATTACTGAATTTCTAATTAACTTTTGGGTTATTTTCTCCTGGCCTTATATTACATGTGATTTTTATTGCATCATGATCTGAAAAGGATGCATTTACTATTTCTGCCTTTCTGCATTTGATTTTGAGGTTTTTATGCCCTAACACATGGTCAATTTTTGTATAGATTCCATGGACTGCTGAGAAAAAAGTAAACTCTCTACTGTCTCTATTCAACTTTCTCCATAGATCTATCATACCCAACTTTTCTAACAATTGGTTTATCTCCTTAGTTTCTTTCTTGTTTATTTTGTAGTTTGATTTATCTAATTCTGAGAGAGCAAGGTTGAGATCCCCTACTAGTATCATTTGGCTGTCTATTTCTTCTTGCATCTCTCTTAATTTCTCCCCTAGGAATTTGTGTACTATTGCACTTGGTGCATATATATTTAGTATAGATATTGCTACATTATCTATGGTACCCTTTAATAAAATATCGTTTCCTTCCTTATCTCTTTTGATTAGATCTATCTTGGCTTTTACTTGATCTGAGATAAGGATTGCTACCCCTGCTTTTTTTTGTTCCCCTGAAGCATAATATTTTCTGCTCCAGCCGTTTACCTTCATCCTATATGCGTCAATATGTTTTAGATATGTTTCTTGTAGACAACATATTGTGGGATTCTGGTTTTTAATCAAGTCTGCTATCTGCTTCCGCTTTATGGGAGAGTTCATCCCATTCACATTCACAGTTAGAATAACTAATTCTTTATTTACTGCCATCTTATTTACCCAAGTTATGTTTTCCCATTTCCTTTCCCCTTTCTCCCTTCCCCCCTCCTCAGTTCTTTGCTTTTGATGATCCCCTCCCCCAAACAATACTCCACCCTTTACATCCCCTCCCCCTGTTTTTACTCCTTTCCCCTGATTCTTCTATATTCCCTTCTATTAATTTATCCCTTACTTTTCCTCCTTTCCCTCCCACTTCCTTGTAGCAACGGACAAGTTTCTATGTGAAATCAAATGTCAGATATACACTTTTAGAGCCCAACCTGATGAGAGTAAGATTTACACAATGCTCATCTCCCTCCCCTCTTTCTCTCCATTATATTAGGTTGTCTTTGCCTCTTCAAGTGATTTTACCTTGTTTTTACCTCCTTTTTTTTAGATCTTATTTTACCACTTTTTCCCTCTTTTCCCCAGTGTGACAATCTTTTCCCCTCTAGTTCTCTTTTTCATATTATCAAAGTAATATCTACTTAATTATACACCCAAACTTTAAGTATCCCCCTAGTAAAAATAAAGTTATCAAAAGTCCTTTCCTTTTTACCTTTTTATGCATCTCTTGAGTTCTGTGTTTGGGTGTCGAATTTTTTGTTCAGATCCGGTCTTTTCATTAGAAATAGGTGAAATTCACCTATATCATTGAATGACCATCTTCTTCCCTGAAGGATAACGCTCATTCTAGCTGGATAGGTTATTCTTGGCTGTAATCCAAGTTCCTTTGCCCTTCGGAATATCTGGTACCAGGCACTTCGATCCTTCAGTGTGGAGGCTGACAGATCCCGTGTCATTCTATTTATTGATCCTCGGTATTTGAATTGTTTCTTTCTAGCTGCTAGCAGAATCTGTTCCTTGGTGCTATAATCCTGAAATTTAGCCACGATATTCCTTGGGGTCTTAATTTTGGGGTCTCTTTCAGGAGGTGATCGGTGAATTCTTTCAATGGTGATTTTGCCCTTTGATTCTACAATCTCAGGGCAGTTTTCTTTCAGGATTTCCTGGAAGATAGTGTTTAGATTCTTTTTTTCATCATAGCTTTCAGGAAGGACAATAATCCTTACATCGTCTCTCCTAGATCTATTTTCCAAGTCAGTTGTTTTTCCTAGGAGATATTTCATATTTTCTTCTAATTTTTCATTTTTTTGTTTTTGTTTGACTGATTCTTGAATTCTTATTGAGTCATTCACTTGCATTTGTTCAATTCTTATTTTTAAAGTGTTGTTTTCTTCAGTTACCTTTTTAAGCTCCTTCTGTAACTGGCCAATTTGTTCATTGCACTCTTTTTCCACGTCACTAAATTTATTTTTCAATAAATTGGTGTCTTTTTCATATCTCTTTTGCAGGGCATCATATCATTCTTGCACTGATTTCAGTTTATTTTCCCATTTATCCTCCAGCTCTCTTTTGAGATTCTTTATGAAATCTTCCAGAAAGACCTTTTGAAAAGGGGACCAGTGATGGTCCTTGCTGATTTTCTCTGCATTTTTGTCTAAAGGAACCTCTGAATCTGGAGTGAACATCTCTTCTTTCTCTTAATAAAAGCTGTCTATGGTGAGAGCTCTCTTTCGCTTCTTCATAATTTTTTTTTTTTTTTTTTTTTTTTTTTTTAGACAGCGTGGATAACTCTTTAAGGTAGGGGAAAAAAAACGGCGGCTGAAAAAGCTTTGCCCTGGGGCACTTCAGTGAGTTGACTTAAGGTGCTGCGCTGGTGGGAGCTAGGACTAAGTCCGAATTACTCCTTAAACAAGGCAAGTCTGCCAGAACACCTGCCTTCAATCAGGGCAGAGTGTCCCGAGTGCCTCAGATAAACTCCAGGTGTTTGGAATTTGAAGTTTGGAGTTTGGAATTTCTGCCATAATGAGCTGAGCTGAGTCCCACCCTCACTTCCTGCCTATGCAGGAGTCGTCTATTTATCTCTCTGTCCGAGTCCGACTAACCTGATATGAAGTTATCCAGAGAGCGGTGTCCAAATATTTCTGAGTTCGTTGACTTGAAGATCAGTTCAGAGGCTAATTTTATTGTTTATTTGAGAGAAGATCGGAGGAGAGGCATAAAGTCACCTTTTCACTCCGCCATCTTGGCTCCACCCCCCTCGATCCTGTGCAATTCTAATGACAGTTCCTTGGTATTTGAACTGTTTTTTTTCTAGCAGCTTGTAATATCTTTTCCTTGGTGCAATAGTCCTGAAATTTGGCCACGATATTCCTCGGGGTATTAATTTTGGGGTCTCTTTCAGGAGGTTATCCGTAAATTCTTTCAATGCCAACTTTGCCTTCTGATTCTAAAACATCAGGGAAATTCTCTTTCATGATTTCCTGGAAGATAGCATCAAGGTTCTTTTTTTCATAGTGACTTTCAGGGAGTCCAATAATTCTTAGATTGTGTCTCCTGGATCTGTTTTCCAAATCAGTTGTTTTTCCTAGGAGATAATTCATATTTTCTTCTCTTTTTTCTTTTTTTTTGTTTTTGTTTGACCGATTCTTGAAGTCGTATTGAGTCATTCATTTCAATTTGTTCAATTTTAATTTTTAAGGTATTGTTTCCTTCAGTTATCTTTTTTAGCTCTTTTTGTAAATGGCCAATTGAATTTTTTGGTTCATTGCATTCTTTTTCCATTTCGCCAATTTTATTTTTCAGTGAATTGTTGTCTTTTTCAAATTCACTAATTTTATTTTTCAGTGCATTGTTATCTTTTTCCAATTCACTATTTTTATTTTCTAGTGAGTTGGTGACTTTTTCCAATTCACCAATTTTGTTTTTCAGTGAATTGTTGTCTTTTTCCAATTCACTAACTTTGTTTTTCAGTGAATTTTTGTCTTTTTCCGATTCACCAGACTTATTTTCCAGTTTTTCACATCTCTGTTGCAGGGCGATATTTCCTTCTTGCACTGCTCTCAGTTTATTTCCCCAATCTTCTTCTAGCTCTCTTTTGAGATTCTTTATACAATCTTCCAGAAAAGCCTTCTGAAAGGCAGACCAGCTTAAGTCCACCTTTGTGGCTTTATCTGGGATTGTTTTCAGAATCTCAGGATCTGGGGACTGCTCTAGTTTCTCTCCGTAAAAGCTGTCTATGGTGATTGCTCTCTTCTGCTTGCTCGTGATGTTTAGCTGAAATATCAGTCACCAGCAGGAATTCTGCAGCCTCAGCAGCAGCAGTGGCAGCAGTGGCAGCAGTGGCAGCAGTGGCAGCAGCAGCAGCAGCAGGGATTTCAATTTGCCCTGGGGCAGTTTGCCGAGTTGACTTCTTGTCTGTGGCTGATCTGGCTAGATCCGCACTAGGACCACACTTTCAGCTGCTCTCAATCCTCCCTTTATCAAAGTTAGACCTGCCAAAGCACCTGCCTGCAAGCAGAGCAAAGTGACCAGGGACTTCCTGGCAGCCTAAAATCTTCTGGTTCATCCCAGCCCTGGACTTGCACCCCGGCTGCGCACTGGAGTCTGAGCGCCGGGAGCTGCTCGATCCCCTGCCCGTCTAAAACTGACCTCAGAAGTTCTTTCAAAGTAGATATTTGATATTAGTGCGTTGTAGTCCAAGTGTTTGGTGAAGCCCTCACTCCAGAACCAGTTCAGAGGCTCAGTTTGTCTGTGTCTGAGGGAAGGTCTCAGGAGCTTACAGAGAACGCTGTCTACAGTTCGCCATCTTGGCTCCGCCCCCCGGAAGATACATTTTTTCAAGAGTTACAAATAGTGATCTTCCTGTGTAGAGTTGTAAAGAAATTAACCTTTAAATAATATATTGTTATTGTTTTTTCTTTTTAGCTTTCTATGCTGTTCTTAAGCCTTACATTTGAAGATCAAATTTAATGTTTATTTCTGGTCTTTTAATTAAATATGACTGAATTTCCCTATTTAATTGAAGGTTCAGCTCTTCCTTTGTAAGATTATGCCCAATATGTAGTTGATTCTCGGTTGTAATACAAGCTCCGTTGCCCTCCAGGTGTTACAGGCCCTTAGATCCTTTTTTGAAGAAGCTGCTAGAATCTGAATAATCTTAATTGTGGTTCCTCATACTTGAATTTTTCTTTCTGGCTGTTTGTAATGTTTTCTCCTTGACCTTGTAATTCTGGAATTTAGTGACAATATATTTTTGAATTTTCCTTGTGGAATCTCAGAAGGTAATTGTTGGATTTTTCCAATTACTATTTTGTTCTCTGGTTCCAATTATATCAGAGCAGGTATTTTTGTTTTTGTTTGTTTGTTTTTGAAGATTTCTTTAATGATATTCTATAGTATCTTTTTGATTGTAGTTTTTAGGTAGTCAAATTATTCTTACATTGTCTCTCCTTGATCTATTTTCCAGGTCATTTGTTTTTTCAAAGAGGTATTTTGGATTTTCTTCTATTTTTTTCTTTTTTTGTTTGACTGTTTCTTAATGCCTCAAAGAGTCATTAGCTTCCATTTTCTCAGTTCTAGTTTGTAATGTATGGTTTTCTTCAGTTAGCTTTTGTACCTCCTTATCCACTGGAATAATTCTACTTTTAAAGATGTTGTTTTCTTCAATCAATTTTTGTCCTTCATTTTTCAGTCTCTAGAATCTCTCTTACATAACTCATTTATTTATCTAATTTTTCTTCTATCCCTCTTATTTTGACTTTAAAATCCTTTTTAAGAACTCTTCCAAATAGATTTTTTGTGCTTGAAACCAATTGATAGTCTTTTATTTTTCCTATTCATTGTCTTCCTTCCTTCCTCCCTTCCCTCCTTCCTTTCTTTCCTCTTTGTTTCCTTTCCTCCTTACTTTCTTACTTTTTTCATCTGCCTTTCTTCCTTCCTTCTGTCTTTCTTTCTTTTTATTTGTTGCCTATTTTGTGACTTTTTAAAGTTAAGCTCTGCTATTGGATCACAGGAGGTGTTTTCCCAAGCTTCTTGTGCAGCTTTGGCTGCTTTGAGTTTTGACTTCAATCACAAGGGCCTCTTGTTTTTGGTGACTTCTTCACTGCATGGGGGTAGCCCAATTTAGTTTCACCAGTTCTTGACTGGTTTCTTGAGCTGGCATTTTGCCTTCTGCAATGGACTGGAGGCTTCACCTATGGTTGACTGTGCTACTGTTTTGAGCCAAGACAGAAGGGTCTCAGTTGTTGATGTGTATTTTAATACACCAGCTTGTCCAGATACTATTTGCTATGGGCTGCACTCCTCTTTAACCCAAGTGAGACTAGCTTTTCCTGAAGATATTCCAAGTTATTTTGTGCTGAAGAAGTATTTCAGTCCAACTTTTTGTAGGTTCTGTTATTCTAAAATCTATTCAGAAGTTTGATTTCATATTGTTCCTGAGGGAAATTGGGGAGAATTCAAGCAACTCCCTTGCTTCTTTCCACCATCTTCAGTATGATTGACATTTGTTATGTTGAAAAATATCTTGAATTATTTGTTGTATCAGTGACTTAAGAGGATATGAAAAAAAGAGAGATCTTTTGAAAATAGCAAAACCATCAATTATTTTGACAGAAATAATTGCTCACCATTTTGATTTCGAGGAAATATGAACATAAAGGAAGAGGACAGAAGAAAATAAATCAGTACAACTTGATTAGGACATTATCAATGGTTCATTTGATAGAATGTTGGAATTGGTGAAAGGAAAAACTAATTTTTCAGCATAGTTGTGACACTTGCTAGCTAACTGACTCTCTAAAAGTCACTTATCTTTGATGTGTTTCGATTCATTCAGTTTATAAAGTGAGCCTAATGAAGATCAGAGGATACAACATGTATGGAGTACCATGCAAATCTTAAAGTGCTTTGTAAATATCAACCATTATTGATGAAATTTATCTTTGTCAAGAAATTAAATCATCTTAATCATTACAAGAAATGATATTAATACCCTGATCCTTGTGATTTGCTACTGACTTAAAAGTATTTTGAGGGTATATTTTTGGAGTCAGAAGTATAAATGGGCTTTGCCAGTGGAAACCAATGTGAGGCTAGAGATCTCAAGAAAACATTCTGAACATAGTAATTTAGTTTTAGTATGCCTCAAAAAAACTCTCTTTTTTGACTTCACTAGTTTTTGTATATTCTTTGCAAGAATAAAGAGTATAGGTAACATACTCTAATGATGACGCCAATATTGGTTTGTATAAGATGGGAAAAACAACAGCAACACATTAGGGGGACTATCCTTTGGCTTTCTCTGATTGATGAGTTATTTTGTGTCATTTTGCAACGATTTATACCCAAGGGATTCTTATTTAAGACAAAAACCATTTGGATATAACCTGCATCATGAAGAGAAATCCTCCTTAAATATCAAAGTAGATGCTATTTTCTTCATTTTATAATTGAGAAAACTGAGCCAAACAGAGATTAAGTGATTTATTCAGGATCACATAGCTGATAGCATTTTTTACTAGATTTGAAATCATGTTTCCCTGACTTCAGGCCCATCACTCTGACTACCACTTTAGTCCCTTCCAGTTTGAAATCTATGGTCTCTGGTACTCCTTCAACATTAAAGAGTCTATAATTTGTTTTAAAATTTAGAAATTTTTAAAAGAATTACCTTTAGGGATATTTCTTTCTTCATGAAATCTCAAAGGCATATATATTGATAATTATATGTGATTATCAGCATTTATAAAAGAAAACATGGAAACTCAAGGAGGTTAAATACTATATTAATGATAGCAATTTAGGTTCTAGTATGTATTGAAGCCAGCACTTGTACTTAAGTATTCTTCACTCAATCAAACCAAAGATGAATAACACCCGGTTGGATGTGTTATAAAAAGAAATTCATTTTCAGCTATAATTTGGGATAGATGTCCACTGAGCTCATTTATAACTTGAAGTTTTTTAATTAAATGATTCCAAAGAGAATGTGTAGAATGAGCAGTAAGCTGAAAGATATAACAATGAATATGTTAGACCTTCTGATGTCTTTATAAGTATTTTTGCCTCTCCATTTCATTTAATAGTATTGGTTCAAAACATTCACTAAAGTTATACTTCAATGTCTCATTAGTGTAGAAATGAGGCTGATTTTGTAAGGTTATTATGATGAATTGGAGCTCTGATAGAACCTACAAAACTCAAAGGACTTCCAATACAAATGCAGTAAATGTGCTTTGCTGTTTGAGATCTGCCTAACCAAGTAGAGGGAAATGTATCACAGAAGGCTGTGAACCAAGTTTGTTTTTTTTTTTTTTTCCCCAGCCAGAACCAGATTATTCATATATTAGGGTTTAGAGATTTACAATCCACTTAGGGGAAGGGAGGGATTAGTATGATGAAAAACAAATCCTTGAAGAATCAAAGTATTGGTTGAAACACATTTTGTGTAGCATGGGACCAAAGGGCACTTTTGAAAGAAAATAGATTTGGTATATTTTTTTTTCTCTAAACCAAAACATATTATGTAAATGTAGTTTTTTTTTAGTCTTTTCAAGAAGAGTTTTAATTTAGCAGTATCCCTGTCTGAATGAACTGAATCACAGGAGGAATCCAATGTTACATTGTAATTATTCAGTTTTGAATGAAAATTAATTAGCAGCTTTATCAGCACCATTTGTCAGAGTAAATTGTAGTGCTGTTTGATTGATCAGAAATGTGTTGGATTGCATCTATATATAATATAAGGTTTCAGAAAGAGTATAAGGCATATGGCTTTAGAATTCATTTGTGAGTGAAATTGCTTAGTGTTCATCTTGTAAAAGGTCATCACCCCATTTTTCAAAGTATTGGTTATCACTTTCTTTTGAAATAAATGTTCCTTCTTTTTTCATATCATTTTCCCAGTGCCAGATTACATACCAAAGCTCACAGGTTAAAACAACAGCTATATCAGTCATTTTTCAGCTCTGGTATTTCACAAACTTTGATATGGAATCTTTGGAAGCCATGAACATGTGCGGAATGATATATTAGTCTTTGAATTTATTGCACTTTGCTCCTACTTTAGAGTTTCTTTATCATTAGGGAACAGATGATTTCTAATTTCTTGTACTGCCATTCTTTTAAGTTTTCTCTTCAAGTGTGATAAATATATAATATTTCCATATGGTTAGCGAATAACATAGATTTTTACACATTTTCAGATCCTTCTTTATGTGATTTTTGCTTTTCTATATTGATTGAAGTATTTAATGAACACTTGTCAATAATATTTATTCTGAATATTGTTTTTTATTGATACCCAGCTAATTTAATACTAAAAATTACAATTTTACCTAAATCAATTCACCCACTTAATATCATGCCGAACAAACTATCAAAAGTTATTCTACAGGGCCACACAAATAATAACAAAATTCATCCAGAATCAACAAAAAATCAAGAATATCAAAACAAATAAAATTTTTTAAGGCATATGTATTTATACAATTATCTTGCTGCACAAGAAGAATCAGATCAAAAAAAAAAGAAAGAAAAGAAAATTCAAGCAAATAACAATAAAAAAATGAAAATACTATGTGGTGTTCCATCCTCAATTTCCACAGTTCTCTTTCTGGGTCCAAATGGTTCTTGTTATCACAAGATTATTAAAACTGGCCTGATTTGCTTCATTGATGAAGAAAGCTGCATCCATCATAATTTATCATTGTATAGTCTTGCCATTGCTGTGTACAATGATATCCTTGTTCTTCTCATTTCACTTGGCATCAGTTCATGTAACTTTCTTCAGACTTCTCTAAAATCATCCTGCTGATAATTTCTTATAGAACAATAATATTACATAACATTCACATACTATAACTTATTCAGCTATTCTCCAACTGATGGGCATCTACTCAGTTTCTAGCCTAAATATTGTTTTTAAGAACTCAAACAAATTGTAATTTTTCAATTCTAAAAAACCCAAAATCATACTTAAAATCTACTGACAGGAAATAACCAAAACATTTATTACCCCAAACTAGGAAATTAAATATTCTCAATTTACTTTTGTTGTAGAATTGAGGGAATGGCTTATGGCATGGTCTGTGCTTAAAGAATGTTGCTTAGAATATTTATAAGAATATTTTAATATTAATACTAAGTTCTTGAATCCAAAGCATAAGTGATGATGCTTGAATACAATAAGGGTAAATGTAGGGAAGATGGCAATAAACTGAATGAGGCCTGAAGTTCACAACAAGATTGGCAAAAGCAATGATTCTAAAAGCAGTTACCAATTACTATTTGTTGGAAAATAGATGCTGAGTACTAATTCAATCCCAGTTTATCTGAAATTCAAGTTTCAAGAAATCATAATCATTTAGACATAGCCCCTAACAGTCAAATAATTGAAAGAATTGCCTGAGAGTCATTGAAAGAGCTTGCACATTGTCTGTTTTTTTTTTTTCATACAATATCTATATTAGGTCTCTCCACACTTTTATTATATTTCATATATGGCTAATTTCCTATCTGGTTATCTGATTTCTTAGACCACAGTGGATTAGAATAACACACTTAAAGGCAAGAGAAATGGTTGGCTGTTAGTTGCAGAGAAATGAGAATAATCTAACAGTAAAGACAGTAGAAGAGAGAAAAATACATTAACACAAAGCAATATTCCTGCAATAAACAACAGATGAACGCTGAGTCATCAAGAAAAGTTAAATTATGTTCAGTTTTATCTTCTATTCAAGAAAGAAGGAAAGTGTGTACTTAAAAGATTTATGTGGGAAAAAAAGCTAAAATAATCCCATTGGTACTTGAAGGAGACAGGCTTTAGATATGTAGAAAAATTGCTTTCAATGCAAATTATTCACCTATGTTTCTGATAGATACATTGTTATTTGACAGAAATGTCACTGTGGGGGGTCATATAAAGAAGTAAAATGCACTTCTCCACCCATCAAAGAACTTAAATGTTAGATGTTCATAGACATTAAAAAGTTAATATCTGCTAAGTACTGCAAACATTTACTAAGAGCTATAAATGCTTTGAGGAAGGGGAGATCATTCTATGCTTGAGTTCTTAGGAAAGTCTTCCAAGAGGATTCCAAATTTAATAAAAAGTAGCTCTCATCTATATGATCCTCTACAAAAAAAAGCTAAATGAGATGCTTTACCAAAGATGCAAACTACTATTATCAATACAATGATTCACAACAGTTCAAAAGTACTTGTGATGAAGAAAGTTATTCACCTTTAGAGAGAAAGAATTGATGAACTCTGAATGCAGATAAAAGAAAATTTTTCTTTCACTTCATTTCACTTTTTTCAATGGTTAATATGGAAATGTTTTCAATAAATTCACATGCATAATGATATCTTATTACTCCCCTTCTCAATAATTATTGAAGAGAGGGAGAGATTTTGAAAGTTAAATAACTATTATCTCATTTTTTCTCACAACATCCTGGAATCTAGGTGCAATTACTATCTTTATTTTATAGATCAAGAAACTGAGACATTCATAAGTTAAGTAACTTGCTCAGTAAGATAAGGTAGTAGGTATTTGAAAATGAATCTGTACCCAGTTTTTCCTGATGCCAAATCTTGTACTTTATCCACTGTGATACTAGAGAAAATATATATTTCTTGATATGGATATAACTTGAGTAAAAGAATGAACAAGTTAGTGAGACTTAAGAAAATTCTTACAGACCAGTGCATAATTTTTCTAATAAAAGATAATTTCATGTGTTTTAAATGTTATTATTGCTGATATTTGGTGATGGCATTTAGATGCTATGATTCTATAAGATAATAGGAAAAATGTGGAATTCTTGGAAGCTAGAATCTCTAGGGAGGGCACAACTTGTATGTTCTTTCTAATATAACAGGAGAATGAAAAGCAAAATGGTGATGGTCAAAAAGGGAGTATATTAAACCTGAAGTCTGAGAAGTAGATTAGTTCCATTTAGTGATATCCAGTGTATTGCCTTCTTGACCAACAAAAGGTGGGGAATGACAAGATTTGTCAGTTAGTCAGTGAATATTTATTAAACGCCACTATGAGTTATATACTGCACTAAATGAACAAAGATACAAAGAAAATTTTTTAAAAGTGCCTTTTTAAAGGAGTTTTCAGTGTAACAAGGGAAGCAACATACAAGTATCTTTATACAAATCAAATATACTTAAGAAAAATTGGAGATAATCAACTGAAGGAAAACATAAGTATTAATGGAGATTGATCTTGAAGAGAAAGTGAATGTTTTTCTAGGACTTAAAGGAAGTCAAGGAAGCCAGGAGTTGGCAAAAAGGAGGAATAGAATTCCAGGTTAGTTTTGTTTGGGACAACCATTGAAAATGCCCATTTAGAAAATGGAGTTTAAGTAATTATCAGGGAAGTTACTGTTACTATGATTGTAAAATATGAGGATTATTGTAATGGCACAACATTATAACTTGAGGATCAATGAAGTCGCAGGGTTTTCTGGATAAATTACTAAGAATACAGTGAATGTTATGGAGAGCATGAGGTTGATTCTGAAATCCCCAGAACAGCTTAAATCTTTTGAAGGAAGTAATAGACAATATCAATGGCAATATTAACAAGATGGGAAGAGTTAAAGGATGACAAGAACTTCAAATATTGAGAAGCAGAGATAGGGTTATTACTTAATTCTATTCTATTCTATTCTATTTTTTTTTTTTGAGAATTTACTTCTGGTTTCTTGTAGATATGATTTCTTCTGCACAAAAAAAATGATGTGAGGCAAAAACCATACATATATTCGATTTCATAAGTATTCTAACATAATTATCATGTAGTGGATATCCTGCCATCTAGGGGAGTGGCGGGGAGTAGGGGGGAAAAATTTGTAACAGAAAGCTTTGTAAGGGTTAATGTTTAGGAATTACCCATACATATGTTTTGCAAATAAAAAGTATTAATAAAAAAAGAGAGAGATTTTACTTCTGGGGAGAAATATGCTGAAATCCAAGAAATGAAGTAGTTTAGCTAAGTTATACTTGTTTATATAAGAACCTCATATTATGCAGTATAGAAGGCAAATGCAAATGCAACAATGCATAGCAAATGCATTAGATACACATGAGATTTCAGAAAGAAAAAAGCATTATTGACAAAAGAGAATAAGGAAGACATCATAAATGAGATATTGCTGTTTTTTGATTTGGTTCAATCCTTAATCTCAAAAGTCATGCACCATTGTAATTTAAAACTACAGAACTGATTAATATGTGGAACATGTACATTCAGCTCAGTCACTCATTAAGTTCTCAGGGGATTATACTGGTACCTGGAAGAAAAAACACAAGATTAGATAAATCTAGACAATGCTATCTCTATTCTGAATCTAGGCTGTCTGAGTTTAATGTAGTAGGGAGATGCACTATTTTATGCAGTCAAGGAGCAAAGTCAATTGGAACCTTTTATTGGACATACCAACAGACCCTACAACCTTTTGAAAATATCAGTAATAGCTGATCTAAGGATACAAATAAGATAGTAGAATTTTTTCTGTTTGTTTATTTGTTATATAAGGGTATGATTAGTTAGGGATTTTTTTTGGCTATTTTGGAGATTCTATGTAACTTTTTCAGCCTATCCCTTCCTCCTTGTGGGAGAATAGACAAATTCTAATTAGGTTTCATTTGTTTTAAAGGACAATTAGAAATTCAACAGGAGAAAGGAAGTATGTAGTACATTTCAAGCATAAGGAATAGCTAAAACAAAGTCACAGAAGCATGTTAATTCAATGTATGCTTCATAGCCAGAGAATAGCTCCATTTGGTTGAAGAACTGTGTATATGGACGAGAGTAGCTGCTGTCAAATGAATGAATCTTTTCTCAGAATGATTCCTATGGATTATTTCAACTCCAAAATCTATGAAAATAAAGAGAATAGTAGAAAGGTAGAAAGATATCAGATTATACAGGGTCTTACATGTCAAACAATGACTAGATATAAATGGAAAAAGTTTTGCAGGAATCATTTAGTCTTAATTTTACAGATATGAAAACTGATGGTCAAGGAGGTTAAACAACTGGCCCAAAGTTACATGTATAGGAACTGGCAAAGACAAATTTTGAATGCAGGTACTATTATCCCTTAGATGATGTAATTTCTACTGTAAATTCCTTTCTTTTTTTTGGAAAATTTGCAAATGGTATTTAGAATATTGAAGAGAATTAACTCTCTTTTTTCCTTGTTCCTATAACTGTTCTATGCATTGGTTCTATGCAATGCAGATTCAGTCAGGGAAGAATTTATTAGGTGACAACTACGTGCCAGATAACTATGCTAAATGTTTCCTACACAAAGACAAAAATTCACTTTGCTTTCAAGGAGTACATAATCCAATGCTGAAATAAGTTGAATATGACCATTTACAAACAAGCTTGATACAGGACAAATTGGAACTAATCATTAGAAGGAAAGCACTGAAAGTAATAGTGATTAAATGAGGAAAAGTACAGAGATCTAAGGAGATGAACTTGGCAAGAGCATGATGATTAAAATGAGGAAACAGAAAATACAGTTTCTGTTGTGTGTTGTTTTTTATCACCTCTAAAGAGGAAATAAGTGAATTAAATTGTCTTTGACTTTCTTCTCATTTCTAAATTTCTATGAATCACCTTCTTAAACACTTTTCTGCCTATGGACACAGCCTTGAGAACTTCAAGAGAAGTTGAGAACAATTTGTCCCCATCTAGGTGACATTTGCTACCTAGAAAAGCTCAGTGTCATCTGTAAGTTTTGAGATTTCCTCTGTAATTCTCTCTTTAAGATAGCATATAAAAGTGCTGATATCAGTCTTATCTATGTTAATATAATATTGACAGGGATAATTGCAAACAGTGGGTAATCCATAAATTATTTATACTTGATTTTAGAATTTATTATATGTTTGCATGTGCTATAGCAGATTTACTATTGCAGCAATAGCTTGCTTAAATTGATCCCAAAATTAATTTGCTTTCCCTTTGTACCGTACAGCAAAAGGTGAAGTGATTTAGCTCAATGGTATGCTAGGTTATATGGAAATTAGCCAAGGATTAAAAATGTGACAAGGATAATCCAAGCAGTGGATAATCAAGAAAATACCAAAGTCAATTCTTAAATCAACATCATAAAGACTAAGTCAGTAGCATGATAATGCACCTATCAATCATCTTTAAACCAGCTACTTTGGTATTAAAATGAGCCAGCTCTAACTTGGGCTCAAAGAGTTTTAGAATCTTAGGAGGTGATGAAAATTATATATGAGCATGTGAATAATGTATAAAATAGATCATTTTGGAGAGAAGGAAAAGTTTTTTTTAACTGAGGTCTTTTAAGCTGAACCTTGAAAGAACCCTGAATTTTAATAGGAAAATAAATGTAAGAAAGGAATGTCTTCTTCATAGGCATGAGGATGAGGAGAAGAGAACAGCCAATACAAAGAAATGTATGTTGGATATTACTATATATTGCAAGAAGACTTTTTGGATGGACCATGTAGCATGCATAATATATCATAGTATGCATGAAAGGAGAATAATGTTTAATAAGGCTAGAAAGATAAGATGGTATTAGACTTTGGGAGTTCAGTGCCTGTAAGGATGTCTATATTTGATCCAACAGATAATAGGAAACCCATGGAATTGGTTGAGAATAGCATAGCCAATACTGCACCTTAGAATAAAATCCTTAACATTTATATGAAGGATGAATTGGCATAGAGAGAAATTTAAGTAGTTCAAAGACTATTAGAACAGTCCAAAGGAAAAGTGATGAAGTTGAAATTAAAGTGATGGCATGGAGGTAAAGAGAGGGGATGCATCTAAGATATGTAAAGTGAGAAACAAAATTTGGCAGTCAATTGACTACATAGCTTGAGGGAGAGTAAAGAATCAACGATAATACTGAAGTTATGAATCTAGGTAACTTGTAGTATGGAAATGATGTCAGTAGAGATAATCAAATTTGAACAAAAGGTGAATTTACAAGGATTGATTATGAGATCTATTTTGGACATACTGAAATTGGTTCCTTTGTAACATTAAGTTAGGGACAGAAGGGAGACACATAGAATATATAGAAAGAGAAGAGGGTCCTAAAGAGACATATATAGGGATTAGAATGTAAATGAGTATATAGCAAAGGAAACTGAGGAAAGTTAAAACAGGTAGGAATAGTGCACCTCTGAACTCTCCCAAGATTTCTTGGGATTTATTGACTAGATTTCTTTCTTAAGAACCATGCTTTATACCAAAAACAATCAGATTCCCATTGGCTATCAACAGGGCATAGATCAAAGCCTTATTTAGTCATTGTTTGGATCCTGATTGACTCAGATTTAACATAAGTAGCACTCATTTCTGCTTTGAACAGAAATCCTGAGGATCTTCCTCTCCAAGATTCATTTATTCATTCATTCATTTGTTTAGATTTTTTTTTTGAATTAGGTGAAAGAGGAGATTATTTGTCTCAATTACTACCTGATTTTAATCCCTGAATGGGTACAGCCTCAGTCAAACTGAGACCTGTTGAAGAAAAGGCCAAGATCTCCCATTTCATCCAGGGCCATCTACAGTTATCATGATCTATACCTTGCCACTGGACCCAAACGGCTCTGGGAGGGAAAGTGAGGCAGGTGATCTTGTATAGCCCTCTCTCACTCAAATCCAATTCATTTGCATGTCATGGTACCACCTACCTAATGCCATGGTCCTTTTCTTTTCTTTTTCTTTTTTTTTTTTTTTTGCTTTTTGCTGAGGCAATTGAGGTTAAGTGACTTGCCCAGGATCACACAGCTAGGGAATGTTAAGTGATTGAGACCAGATTTGAACTCAGGTCCTCCTGACTTCATGATTCTTTTTAAGAATGAAGGTGTTAACACTTATTCTTCTTGGAATATTTGGAACATTTGACACTATTGACAACCACTTTCTGCTGGATATGTGTTCTTTCCGTATTTTCATAAGATAAAATTATTTTCAATTTGAATAAATTTGATTCAGTTTTAAAAAAAATATTTATGAAGCACATGCTCTGAGTAACTCATTGTACTAGATTTTTAGTGCATACAGATATCCATTCTCTCTCCCCAAATATAAAAAAGAGCGAGAGACAGTGGCGATAGCCTCTACCCACAAAGATCTTATGTTATACAAGGGAAAGAGAATATGCTCATTTTTAAGTAAATATAAAGATATTCTAAAGGAATAGAGAGCATGGAGTAAAAGAGAAAACAACAATAGAGAAAAGTAGGGAAATATTAATACTAAAAAGGGAATTTTAGGCATTTTGTAAATAGAATATTATACATTAGGAAAAATGGCATTACTGAAAGGAAAATTTGATTCCTTGAGAAGCACTTTTTAGATAACTCCTATACTATAATTTTCAGTGCATTCATTATAGCCTCAGTCTGAATGCAGATATGACCTAAAGATTAAGCCTTGATCCTCTGACATCCATGATCTTTTTATTTCTTCAAAGTATCATAATTTCTTTACACTTTGTCTCATTCATTTTAATAATATTAATAATATGTGAGGTGGGAGAGAAAATTATCAGAAGATATTGGAATAGATTTCAAGCTCTCTAGATTTCTTTCACATAGAAGACAAAATAGCACCTCAGGGTGAATATAGAATGGCAAAAATAAATAAGAGCATGGGCAAAAGAGTGGTCCCCCTAGGACAATTAGAAAAGATTTGAAGAAAGATCCCTCAACCATAGAACATTTCACTTCCTGAACAATGTGGAAAGTTCAAAATTTGAGGCAGGGAAGATTGAGGGAACCTTTCTTAACAAAGAATAACAGGCTCCACCTGTGCTACTGTGACTTGGCCCTGGATGAGAAAGAAACAACAAATGTCTTGGGAGTATAGAAGTAGTGGGGCAGAGACACTGCTGGCTGTGGGCATTACAGGAGAATGTACAGAAGGATTCTCAAGGATAAAGAACATTTCTAGCATATTGTGCTGTGGAGGGCAAATATCTGTGGCTTAGAGGGAGTGTAGTGGTTGGTGTAACAGAAAGCTAAAAAAATAAGAGTAAGATGGACCTGAAGTCAGAAAGACACCATTCTCCCACACCTCAGGATTAGAAATGATTAAAATAACAAGATGCTGTAAAAAAATGAACAGGAAAAGGAGAAATAAAGAACACAAACAAATCGAAGTTATTTTGAAAATATAGAAGACTGGGTTCATGTTCAGAGCAAAACACTGAAGCTAAAAACAAACAAACAAACAAACAAAACTAAGTGGTGCAGTGGATAGAGCATTGGTCCTAGAGTAAGGGATACTTATGTTTAAATCTAGGTGAAGATGCCTGACATGTTCTAGTTGTATGATCCTGGACAAGGCATTTAATTTTGATTGCCTTGTCAAATTTTTTTTTAAAATTAGAATTGACTGAGGGATAACTAGTAACGTTATAAGAACAAAAAATAATAAAACAATAAAAAACAAAAAAAAAATGAAAAAAAGAAGACAGTGTGAAAAATATCATAAGAAAACTACTGATCTGGAGAACATATCAAAAAGACAAAATATAAAAGTAATTTGTTCTTTTGAAAGTTACAATAGAGGAAGCTAAGTGGCACAGTGTTTAGAGCACCAGCTCTGAAGTCAGGAGGACCTGAGTTCAAAGTGTAGTCTCAGACACTTAACATTCCCTAGCTGTGTGACTCTGGGCCTCAGCAAAAAGCAAAAATAAAAAAAGAAAGAAAGAAAAAGAAAAGAAAGTTACAATAAAAGAAAGTTACAATAAAAGAAAAAAAATCTTGATAAAAATACACCAGAAATGATTTCTTTATCTAATTCTGACAGAGCAAGGTTCAGATCCCCCACTAGTATAGTTTGGCTGTCTATTTCTTCTTGCATCTCTCCGAACTTTTCCTCTAGGAATTTGGATGCTATACCATTTGGTGCACATATATTTAGTATTGATATTGCTACATTATTTATGGTACCCTTTAACAAAATATAGTTTCCTCCCTTATCTCTTTTGATTAGATCTATCTTTTCTTTTACTTGATATTAGATGAGGATTGCTACCCCTGCTTTTTTTTGTTCACCTGAAGCATAATAAGTTCTGCTCCAGCCTTTTACCTTCACCCTGTATGTGTCACTATGCTTTAGATGTGTTTCTTGTAGACAACATATTGTTTGATTCTGGTTTTTAATCCAGTCTGCTATCTGCTTCTGCTTTATGGGTCAGTTCATCCCATTCACATTCACAGTTAGAATAACTAATTCTGTATTTCCTGCCATCTTATTTACCCAAGTTATGTTTTTCCCTTTCCTTTCCCCTTTCTCCCTTCCCTCCTCCTCAGTATTTTGCTTTTGATGACCTCCTCCTCCAAACAATCCTCCCCCCTTTACAACCCCTCCCCCTTTTCACTCCTTTTCCTTGATTCTTCTAATTTCCCTTCTATTAATCTATCCCTTTCTTTTCCTCCTTTCCCTCCCACTTCCCTATCAGGAAGGACAAGTTTCTCTGTGAAACCAAATGTGTCTGATATACACTTTTATAGCCCAATCTGATGAGAGTAAGATTTACACAATGCTCATCTCCCTCCCTTCTTTCCCTCAATTATATTAGGTTTTTTTTGCCTCTTCATTTTTACCTCCTTTTTTTAACCTTATTTTATCACCTTTTCCCTCTTTCCCCCAGTATGATAGCCTTTCCCCCTCTTGCTTTCTTTTTCTTATTATCAAAGTAATATCAAATTATACACCCAATCTTTAAGTATCCACATAGTAGAAATAAAGTTCTCAAGAGTCCTTTCCTTTTTACCTTTTTAATGCTTCTCTTGAGTTCTGTGTTTGGACGTTGAATTTTTTTATTCAGATCTGGTCTTTTCA
>JAJPUD010012359.1:17591-29505 GCA_023553655.1 Myrmecobius fasciatus | reverse complement strand
GTGAATTCTTTCAATGGTGATTTTGCCTTTTGATTCTACAACCTCAGGGCAGTTTTCTTTCAGGATTTCCTGGAAGATAGTGTTTAGATTCTTTTTTTCATCATAACTTTCAGGAAGTCCAATAACCCTTAGATTGTCTCTCCTAGATCTATTTTCCAAGTCGATTTTTTCCTAGAAGATATTTCATATTTTCTTCTATTTTTTCTTTTGTTTTTGTTTTTGTTTGACTGATTCTTGAAGTCTTATTGAGTCATTCACTTGCATTTGTTCAATTCTTATTTTTAAAGTGTTGTTTTCTTCAGTTACCTTTTTAAGCTCCTTTTGTAACTGGCCAATTTGTTCATTGCACTCTTTTTCCACTTCACCAATTTTGTTTTTCAATAAATTAGTGTCTTTTTCATATCTCTTTTGCAGAGCATCATATCCTTCTTGCAGGGCATTATATCCTTTTTACATTGATCTCAGTTTATTTTCCCATTTATCATCCAGCTCTCTTTTGAGATCCTTTTTGCAATCTTCCAGGAAGGCCCTTTGAAAAGGAGACCAGGTTGAGGGGGAGGAGCCAAAATGGCGGAGTGAAAATGTGACTCTGCGTCTCCTCCTATCTTCTCTCAAATCAACAATAAAATAAGCCTCTGAACTGATCTACAAGTCAACGAATTCAGAAATACTTGGATACTGCTTGCTGATACCTCTGAAGAACTTCACATCAGGTTTGTCTATCTCGGACAGAGGGATAAAGAGTGGTGTACGGCAGGAAATGAGGGTGTGACTTAGCTCAGCTCATTGTGGCAAAAACTCCAAACTCCAAACACCTGGAGTTTATCTGAGGCACTCGACACTCTGCCAGGATTGGGGGCAGGTGTTCTGGCAGATTTGCCTTGTTTAAGGAGTAATTCCGACTTAGTCCTATCCCCCACCGGCCCAGCACTTTAAATTAATTCGACAAATTGACCCAGGGCAAAGAGCTTTAGCCTCAGTTTTTCCAAACCTTAAAGAGATATACATGCTGTCTAAAAAAAATGAAGAAGCAAAAGACAGCTCTCACCATAGACAGCTTTTATCGAGACAGAGAAGGGCTGACCCCAGATTCTGAGGTTCCTTTAGACAAAACTTCAGAGGATGTTATTAAGGACCATCACTGGTCCCCTTTTCAAAAGGCCTTTCTGGAAGATTGCATACAGAATCTCAAAAGAGAGCTGGAGGATAAATGGGAAAATAAACTGAAGTCAGTACAAGAAGCCCTCCAAAAGAGATATGATAAAGACACCAATTTATTGAAAAATAAAATTAGTGAAGTGGAAAAAGAGTGCAATGAACAAATTGGCCAGTTACAAAAGGAGCTTAAAAAGGTAACTGAAGTAAACAACACTTTAAAAATAAGAATTGAACAAATGCAAGTGAATGATTCAATAAGACTTCAAGAATCAGTCAAACAAAAACAAAAAAATGAAAAATTAGAAGAAAATATGAAATATCTTCTAGGAAAAACAATTGACTTGGAAAATAGATCTAGGAGAGACAATCTAAGGGTTATTGGACTTCCTGAAAGTTATGATGAAAAAAAGAATCTAAACACTATCTTCCAGGAAATCCTGAAAGAAAACTGCCCTGAGGTTGTAGAATCAAAAGGCAAAATCACCATTGAAAGAATTCACAGATCACCTCCTGAAAGAGACCCCAAAATTAAAGCCCCAAGGAATATCGTGGCTAAATTTCAGGACTATAGCACCAAGGAACAGATTCTACTAGCAGCTAGAAAGAAACAATTTAAATACCGAGGATCAATAATTAGAATCACACACGATCTGTCACCTTCCACACTGAAGGCTCAAAGGGCCTGGAACTAGATATTCCAAAAGGCCTAGGAACTTGGATTACAGCCAAAAATGAACTATCCTGCTAGAATGAGCATTATCCTCCAGGGAAGAAGGTGGTGATTCAATGATATAGGTGAATTTCACCTATTTCTAATGAAAAGACCAGATCTGAACAAAAAATTCAACGTCCAAACACAGAACTCAAGAAATGCATAAAAAGGTAAAAAGGAAAGGGCCCTTGAGAACTTTATTGTTACTAGGGGGATACTAAAAGTTTGGGGGTATAATTAACTAGATATTACTTTGATAATATGAAAAAGAGAACTAGAGGGAAAAAGGTTGTAATACTGGGGAAAAGAGGGAAAAAGTGGTAAAATAAGATCTAAAAAAAGGAGGTAAAAACAAGGTAAAATCTCTTGAAGACGCAAAGAAAACCTAATATAATTGAGAGAAAGGGGGGAGGGAGATGAGCATTGTGTAAATCTTACTCTCATCAGGTTGGGCTCTAAAAGTGTATATCAGACACTTGATTTCACATAGAAACTTGTCTGTTGCTAGAGGGAAGTGGGAGGGAAAGGAGGAAAACAAAGAGATAAACTAATAGAGGAGAAAATAGAATAGTCAAAGGAAAGGAATAAAAACAGGGGGAGGGGACCTGAAGGGTGGAGTATTGTTTGGGGAAGGGGATCATCAAAAGCAAATTACTGAGGGGGGGGAAGGGACAAAGAGGAAAGGAAAGAGGAAAACATAAGTAAATGGGTAAATAAGATGGCAGGAAATAAAGAATTAGTTATTCTAACTGTGAATGTTAATGAGATGAACTCTCCCATAAAGCAGAAGAGGATATCAGACTGGATAAAAACCAGAATCCCACAATATGTTGTCTACAAGAAAAACATCTAAAACATAGTGACACATACAAGATGAAGGTGAAAGGCTGGAGCAGAACCTAATATACTTCAGGTGAACAAAAAAAAAAAAGCAGGGATAGCAATCCTTATCTCAGATCAAGTAAAAGCTAAGATAGATCTAATCAAAAGAGATAAGGAAGGAAACTATATTTTATTAAAGGGTACCAGCGATAATGTAGTAATATCAGTACTAAATATATATGCACCAAGTGCAATAACATCCAAATTACTAGGGGAGAAATTAAGAGAGATTCAAGAAGAAATAGATAGCCAAACTATACTAGTGGGGGATCTCAACCTTGCTCTCTCAGAATTAGATAAATCAAACCACAAAATAAACAAGAAAGAAACTAGGGAGATAAACCAAATGTTAGAAAAGTTAGGTATGATAGATGTATGGAGAAAACTGAATGGAGACAGTAAGGATTTTACTTTTTTCTCAGCAGTCCATGGAACCTATACAAAAATTGACCATGTGTTAGGGCATAAAAACCTCAAAATCAAATGCAGAAAGGCAGAAATAGTAAATGCATCTTTTTCAGATCATGATGCAATAAAAATCACATGCAATATAAGGCCAGGAGAAAAAACACCAAAAGTTAATTGGCAATTAGATAATGTAATCCTGAAGAATGAATGGGTGAAAGAACAAATCATAGACGCAATCAATAATTTCATCCAGGAGAATGACAATAAGGAGACAACGTACCAAAATTTGTGGGATACGGCCAAAGTGGTTAAAAGGGGCAATTTTATATCTCTAGATGCTTACTTGCATAAAATAGAGAAAGAAAACATCTACGAATTGGGCTTATTATTAAAAAAAAAAAACTAGAAAAAGAAAAAATTAAAAACCCTCCTTTAAATACCAAATTGAAAATTCTAAAAATAAAAGGGGAAATTAATAAAATTGAAAATAAGAAAACTATTGAATTAATAAATAAAACTAAAAGTTGGTTCTATGAAAAAACCAACAAAATAGATAAGCCTTTAGTTAATTTGATAAGAAAAAGGAAAGAGAAAAATCAAATTGTTAGTCTCAAGAATGATAAGGGAGAACTTTCCTCCAATGACACAGAAATTAGAGCAACATTTAGGAGTTACTTTGCCCAACTTTATGCCAGTAAGTTTGATAATCTAAAAGAAATGGAGGAATATCTACAAAAATATAGATGGCCCAGGTTAACAGAAGAGGATAAAAATTATTTAAATAGCCCCATATTAGAAAAAGAAATAGAACAAGCTATTAACCAACTCCCTAAGAAAAAATCTCCAGGGACATATGGATTTACATGTGAATTCTACCAAACATTCACAGAACAATTAACTCCAATACTATACAAACTATTTGAGAAAATAGGGACAGAAGGTATACTGCCAAATTCCTTCTTTGAGACTGATATGGTGCTGATAGCTAAACAAGGTAGGTTGAAAACAGAAAGAAAACTATAGACCAATTTCCCTAATGAATATTGATGCAAAAATTTTATATACGATATTAGCAATGAGATTACAGAAAGTCATCCCCAGGATAGTACACTATGACTAAGTAGGATTTATACCAGGGATGCAGGGCTGGTGCAATATTAGGAAAACTATCAGCATAATTAATTATATTAATAACCAAATTAACAAAAATATATGATTATCTCAATAGATGCAGAAAAAGCCTTTGATAAAATCCAACACCCTTTCCTGTTAAAAACACTAGAGAGTATAGGAATAAATGGGCTTTTCCTTAAAATGATCAGGAGCATCTATTTAAAACCATCAGCAAGCATCATATGTAATGGAGACAAACTAAAACCATTCCCAATAAGATCAGGAGTGAAACAAGGCTGCCCACTGTCACCATTACTATTTAATATTATATTAGAAATGTTAGCTTTAGCAATAAGAGAAGAAAAAGAGATAAAAGGAATCAAAGTAGGTAATGAAGAAACCAAATTATCACTCTTTGCAGATGACATGATGGTATACTTAGAGAACCCTAAAGACTCAACTAAAAAACTACTAGAAACAATTCACAACTTTAGCAAAGTGGCATGATTCAAAATTTAACCACATAAATTATCAGCATTTTTATATATTACCAACAAAGTTCAGCAGCAAGATATACAAAAAGAAATTCCATTTCAAATAACAGATGATAGGATAAAATATTTGGGAATCTATTTGCCAAGGAAAAGTCAGAAACTATGCGAACTAAACTACAAAACACTTTCCACACAAATAAAATCAGACCTAATCAATTGGAAAAACATTAAGTGCTCATGGGTAGGCAGAGGGAACATGATAAAAATCACAATACTACCAAACTAATCTCCTTATTTAGTGCCATACCAAACAAATTCCCAAGAAATTATTTTACAGATCTAGAAAAAATAGTGACAAAGTTCATTTGGAAGAATAAAAGGTCAAGGATCTTAAGGGGATTAATGAAAAAAAGGCAGATGAAGGTGGCCTTGCTGTACCAGATCTAAAACTATATTATAAAGCAGTGGTTAGCAAAACCGTTTAATACTGGCTAAGGAATAGAGCAGTCCATCAGTGGCACAGAATAGGTTATCAGGACAATCTAGGCAAGAACCTTAACAATTTAGTGTTTGATAAACCCAAAGACCCCAGATTTTGGGATAAGTACTCACTGTTCGGCAAAAACTACTGGGAAACTTGGAAACTAGTGTGGAAGAAATTAGGGCTTGACCCATACCTAACACCACATACCAAGATAAGATCCAAATGGGTTCATGATCTGGATATAAAGAGTGATTTTGTAAACAATTTAGAGGAACGTAATATAGTTTACCTCTCAGACCTGTGGAGATGGAACAAATCTATGTCCAAAGAAGATCTGGAACTCCTAATTGAACACCAGATGGATAATTTTGATATTAAGTTAAAAAGTTTCTGTACAAATAAAACTAATGCAGACAAGATTAGGAGGGAAGCATCAAATTGGGAAATCATCTTTACATTTAATGGTTCTGATAAAGGCCTTATTTCTAAAATATATAGAGAATTGTCTCATATATATAAGAATTCAAGCCACTGTTCAATAGATAAGTGGTCAAGGGATATGAACATACAATTTTCATATGATGAAATTAAAACCATCTCTAGTCATATGAAAAGTTGCTCCAAGTCACTATTGATCAGAGAAATGCAAATTAAGACAACCCTGACGTACCACTACACCCCTGTCAGATTGGCTAAAATGACAGGAAAAGATAACGTGAATGTTGGAGGGGATGTGGGTAAACTGGGACACTAATACATTGTTGGTGGAACTGTGAACGAATCCCACCATTCTGGAGAGCAATTTGGAGCTATGCTCAAAAAGCTATCAAACTGTGCATACCTTTTGATCCAGCAGTGTTTCTACTGGGCCTATATCCCAAAGAGATCTTAGAGGAGGGAAAGGGACCCACATGTGCAAGAATGTTTGTGGCAGCCCTTTTTGTAGTGGCTAGAAACTGGAAACTGAAGGGATGGCCATCAATTGGAGAGTGGCTGAATAAATTATGGTGTATGAATGATATGGAATATTATTGCTCTGTAAGAAATGACCAGCAGGACGATTTCAGAGAGCCCTGGAGAGACTTGTCTGAACTGATGCTGACTGAAACGAGCAGAACCAGGAGATCATCATACACAGCAACAGCAATGTCACATGATGATCAGTTCTGATGGACATGGCTCTCTGCAACAAAGAATTGTCTCAAACCAGTTCCAATTGTTCCCTGAAGAGAACCATATACACCCAGAGAGAGGGATATGAAATATGGACCACAACGTAATATTTTCATGTTCTCTATTGATATTTGCTTGCATTGTGTTGCCTTTCTCTGATTTTCTTTTTTTTCTTGTAGATAGGATTTTTCTTTCATAACTTGTCAAGTAATTCAACATTATTAACATGTCGTGGACTTCCTGCCATTTAGGGGAGGGGAGGGGACTGGGGGTAAAATTTGTAATGGAAAGTTTTGTAGGGATCAATGCTGGAGAACTATCCATACATATGTTATACAAATAAAAAGCTTAAATAAAACAAAAAAAAAGGAAAGGAGAACAGATTATATCTCCCTTGATGGCTTCCTCTGGAGTTGCTTTTCCTTCAGGAATCTCAGGATCTGGGGTCTTCCCTTCTTTCTCTCGATAAAAGCTGTCTATGGTGAGAGCTCTCTTCTGCTTCTAACTCATTTTTTTAGACAGTGTGGGGGTCTGTTTAATGCTAGGGAAAACTGGGCTACGGTAGTTTTCCTTCGGGCAATTCTGCTCATTAACTTCTGGTGCTAGGCCAGTGGGGCTAGGACTTTGCCCAATTTACTCCTTATAAAAGGCAAATCTGCTAGAACACCTGCCCCCAATCATGGCAGAGTGTCTCGAGTGCATCAGATACTTCCCAGGTGTTTGGAGTTTGGAGTTCCTGCCATGCTGAGCTGAGTCCCACCCAGTTCTCTGCCTTCAGTTCCGGACTGCACCAAGCCAACTGCTTACCCCCAATGCCCAAGTGAAGCAGACCTGCTATGAAGTTCTTCAGAGGTAACTGCACGCAGTGTTTCATAGTCCAAATATTTCTGGATTCGTTGACTTAAAGATCAGTTCAGAGGCTTATTGTTGTTTTGAGAGAAGGTCAGAGGAGGAGACAGAGAGTCACATCTTTAGTCCCCCATCTTGACTCTTCCATCTTTGCTCTATTCCCTGCAATCATCACTTGAAAAAAATTCTTTGGGGGTGGGGCAGAAAAGGTTTTGTATGAACACTTCCTGGTTTTCCTCAGATCAAGCCTCTGAAAGGGTTTGGAATGACAGAATCCACAAATATTTGGAGTGTAACAAATCTCCAGCAGAAGATATTTTGGAAGAACTTCAGGAAAGGTCTGTTTCAAACTTTTTGGGAGATGCAGAGAAGGGATAAATGAATATTGAGAGTGGGTGTTGCACAGATGTCACAGTGCTGAGAAGCCCAGGGCTGAGAAGCTTCTATGTACAACTGTGTCCTGGTTCAGAAGCCAGCCAATAATTAGAAAAGCTGTGAGACCGCCAATAAAAAGACAGAAGGGAAATTGTGAGCCCTTGAACCCCACCATAACACAGCAATTGGCTTTGCCCACCCAACACGAGAAGGAAACCAGGAAAATAAATAACAGTGTACTTGAAGTCACTATTGCCTGCAGAAGAAGCTTGAGACAATCTCCCCTTTGTTGTAAGAGCATATATCAGCCTTTAAAATGAGCAAATAACCAAACCAAAACAAAAAAAAAAAACAAAAAGAGCTCTGATTATAAATAGTTTTTATGGAGACAAGGAAGACCAGATCTCAAACCCTAAGGACAGTAAAAGCAAAACATCTCCAGATGAAGCCCCAAAGGGTGATATAAATTGTTCTCCATCTCATGAGGTTCTCTTGGAAGAATTCATAAAAGACCTTAAAGACTTAGAAAAAATGGGGAAGGGAAATGAAAACTCTGGAAAAGAAAAAACAGAAATTATCTTTAAAAAGCCACTCCTTAAAATAGTTTTGATGAAATAGAAAAAGAAAATAACCCCTTGAAAAACAGAATTTGTAAAATAGAAAAAATCCAAAGAATAAGTTTAAAAGTTCAATTGGCCAAATGCAAAAGAAGATCCAAAAGTTTATTAAAGAAAATAATTCACTAAAAGTAGAATTGAACAAAGGGAAGTGAATGACTCAATGAGAAATCAAGAATCAAAACCAAAATAATGAAAAACTAGAAGAAAATGAAAAATACCTCATCAAACAACTGATATAGAAAATACATCTAGCAGAGAGGCAATCTAAGAATTATTGGACTACTTGAAAATCAGGGAGAAAAAAGATACTATATAACATCTTTCAAGAAATCATCACAGAAAAATGTCTTGATGTCCTAGAACCTGAGGGTAAAATAGCTATTGAAAAAATCCTCCAATCACCTCCTGAAAAAGACTGCAAAATTAAAATTCCAAACAATATTGTAACTAATTTCCTCTGCAAGCACAAAGATGCTTGTGCTCAAAGTCAGGGCTGAGAGGTTCACAGGAATTTTGGAACACTGTCCTTTACCCAAGGACAAGAGCTGAACCATAAAATTAAAAAAAAAGAAAGAAAGAAATACAAAAAGAAAAAAGAAAGAAAATAAGAAAGAAATAGAAAAGAATCTTGATCATATAAAGCTATTATGGTGACATGGAAAACCAAAATACTAACTCAGACAAGAACAAAATATCCAAAGAGGAAATCTCAAAGAGTACTATGAACTGGTCTCAAGACAAAGATTTTTTTTGGAAGTGCTCATAAAAACATTAAAAGGTAAATAAGGAATGTAAAAAATGTGAAAAGAAATGAGAGCTGTGTAAGAGAGAGTCAACAGTTATGAAAAAAGAAGAGAAAAATTGATTAAAAAATTCCTTAAAATACAATTGGCCAAATACAAAAAAACAAACAACAACAACAACAACAAAAACGCTAAGTCTCTTTGATCCAACAGTGCCTTTACTGGGTCTGTATCCCAAAGAAATCAAAAAGGAGGGAAAAGGACCCACATTTGCAAAAAAAAAAATTATAGTATATCTTTTTGTGGTAGCAAAGCATTTGAAAATGAGTAGAAGTCTATCAATTGGGGAATGGCTGAATAAGTTGTGGTATTTGAAGATAATGGAATATTACTGTTCTATAAAAAATGATGAACAAGTTGATTTTAGAAAAGCCTAGAAAGATTTAAACAAACTGATGCTGAGTGAAACAAGCAGAATTAGGAATACATTGCACACAATAACAATAAGAATGTGCAATGCAACTATGAAAAATTTAGTTCTCAGTGGTTCAGTTATCCAAAGCAAACGCAATAGACTTTGGACAGAAAATGTCATCTGTATACAGAAAAAGAACTATAAAGATTGAATGTAAATCAACATATGCTCTTTTCACTTCTTTTCTGTTTCTCTCACAAGTTTTTCACTTTTGTTCTGATTTTTCTTTCTCAACATGATACAAAGAACAATGCATATTAAAAATAAATAAATTTTAGAAAAGGTATATTAGGTGACATCATAATCAAATTAGAAGAGCACAAGTAGTGTATCTGTCAGATCTATGGAGAGGGAAAGAATTCATGATCAAACAAGTGATAATGTGCATTATAAAATGCAAAATAAATAATTTTGATTATTTTTTAAAGAAACAAAACCAATACAACTAACATTAGAATGCAAAGGGAATGGCAGGAAACAATAGAAATGATAATATTTTAAGTAAATCCTCATTTCTCAAATATATGGAAATATGAGTCAAATATATAAGAATGTAAATAATTTTTCACTTGCTAAATGGTCAAAGCATATAAATAGTTTTTAGATGAAAGAATCAAAACTATCTATAGTCATACGAAGAAGTTCTAAATCAATTTTGATCAGAGAAATATATATTAAAACAATGTTTTATGTCACACCTATCAGATTGGTTAACATGACAAAAAAAAGAAAAGTTATAAATTTTGGAGAGAATGGGGGAATATTGGGACATTGATGTACTATTTGTGAGGTTGTAAACTGATCAAAGCATTCCAGAAAACAATTTGTAGATGTACCCAAAAGGCTATAAATCTCTGCATATCTTTTTATCCAGTTATAATTCTACTAGGTCTGTATCCCAACATCATAAAAGGGGGAAAGTATCCACCTGTTTAAAAACATTTATTGCAGCCGTTTTTTCATTAACAAAAAACAAACAACAAAAAAATATTGGAAACTGAGGGAATGCTCATAATTTAGGAATAGATGAACAAGCTGTGGCATAGAAATGTAATGGCATATTCTTGTGTAATAAGAAATTAAAAAACAGGAGGATGTCAGAGAAATGTGAAAAGTCTTGTAACAACTAATGCAAAATAAAACAAGCAGAGTCAGAATAACATTGTACGTAGTATCAGAAATTTTGTGTGATGAGCTACTATTAATGACCAGCTCTGCACAGAAACACAATTATTTGAAAGATATCTAAATAACTCATGAAGGAAATTTTTTTTATATATTGAGTGAAAAAACCGGTGCACTCCAAATGTAGATCATTGCATATTTATTCTCTTACTTTATTCTTTCTTGTGTTTTATTTCCTTTTCTTCTGTCACAACTGTGAATAATATGGAGATGTGTTTTATATGATAATAGATGTATAAATTGAATCAATCTGAATACCATCTTTTTAAGACATGAGGGCAAGGATGAAGGGAGAAAAATTTGGAAGTCATAATCTTGTAAAATGAATTCTAAATTTTTTTCTTGACATGTCAGTGGGAGGGGGAAGAAAATATTATTTAAAAATTTATGGGGCTTCAGTGATAGAATATTCTAGAAAAAATTCCATAGACACAAATCCTAATTTATTCAATCATTTATTCATTCAACAAAGACTTTCTTTTATGAATTCTATATCATAAATCAATCCTGTTATTTTTTCTTTTTTTCTCTTTTTCTTTTTTTCTGCATCAAGATTTTCTCTATATAACACCATTTCACCGAAGTAAATATAATTCACTAACAAAAAGTATGTGTTTTGTTTACTATATCCTTCCCCCCACCCCTCCCGCCAGTTGTGTCTTCTGGGAATTTAACTTTTTTCTTTTCTTATTTCAAAGTAGTATAAATATTTAATAAAATTCTCAACAGAAATGTATTTTTAGTTTTATCTTTGTGTTTAAAATGATGACTATCTGGAATATCCTGCTTTTCCCCCAGAGTGAAAACATAAAAATGACATTTACTGAACAGTAAAATTTTGACCCATGGATAACTGTTCCTATTTTCTAGTAATTTGATCAAATAATTGCTTTTGAAAATAGGTTAATATTTTTAGAAAATATAACTTTCAAATAAATGGAGTAAAATTTAATATGTGATTCAATAAAATCAGAAAAAAATGATTATTGCTCTAGAACATTCTCTTTTTTTTTGACCTTTGCAAAAAAACTTTTTTTCCCAAGCTTTTCCTTTCCTTCCCCCCACCCCCCCACCCCTACATGACAGGTAATCTAATACATGCTAGATAGGATAAATCATATAACAAATACAATACATGTATGCATATCTATACAGTTATCTTACTGCACAAGAAACATCAGATCTAGAAAGAGAAGAAGAAAAAAAAAAAAAAAACAACCTAAGAAGGAAAACAAAATGCATG
>JAJPUD010012359.1:0-17191 GCA_023553655.1 Myrmecobius fasciatus | reverse complement strand
TTCCAATTATCCCAGCAGTTTTTGTCAAATAGTGAGTTTTTATCCCAAAAACTGGGGTCTTTGGGTTTATCAAACACTAGATTACAATCGTCATTGAGTATTTTGTTCTGTGAACCTAACCTATTCCACTGATCCACTACTCTATTTCTTATCCAGTACCAAATGGTTTTGGTGACCACTGCTTTATAATATAGTTTTAGATCTGGTGCAGCTTGGCCACCCTCATTTGCATTTTTTTCATTAATTCCCTTGAGATTCTTGACTTTTTGTTTTTCCAGATGTATTTTGTAGTTATTTTTTCTAGTTCAGTTAAATAATCTCTTGGGAGTTTGATTGGTATAGCACTAAATAGATAGATTGGTTTAGGTAGTATTGCCATCTTTGTGATATTCGCTCGACCTATCCAAGAGCACTTGATGTTTTTCCAATTGTTTAGATCTGACTTTATTTGTGTGGAGAGTGTTTTGTAGTTTTGCTCATATAGATCCTGACTTTCCCTTGGCAGATATATTCCCAAATATTTTATACTATCGATAGTTATTTTGAATGGAATTTCTCTTTGTATCTCTTGCTGTTGCATTTTGTTGGTGATGTATAAAAATGCTCTAGAACTTTCTCAACCACTTTTTGCCAAGATACCTTTCAAACTGCTTTCTGAAGAGATTTCCAGTGACTCTAATTTGAGATTTGGTGTCTTTCAATAATATGTTAAAATCATAGCAAAAATATTCATTTTAAAATATAATTTTGTTTATATTTTTGTATAAGCAGTTATGTTTAAGATCATATGGCATATAGCTAGCTACATGCACACACACACATACTTCCATATACACATACATATAAATAATAGTTAAATTTGACTGCATCTAATGATGTATTAGGTTTTTAAGAATAAAAAAATTGAATTGCTTCCTTGACAATTATTAAAGAATGTTGGGGGTTAAAAAGAAAGAGTTATTTAATTCACACAATTATTTTCAGCAGAAGTATATCCACAATAATTAATTGTACTTCATAATATAGCTTCTGAAGAGCGTAGAGGAAATCCAATTAATTAGAATGATAATTCACAATATTATGCATATTATATATACACAGAATTTTTTGCTTTTATTTTATTTCCACTTTAATTTTGCTCAGGTTCTAAGCCTATTGGTTCTTGTACTTTACAGTGCTATAGTTTTCTTATTGCAAGTCTGTATTTAAAGAAATTAACAGAAAATCTATCACATGATCACAAAGAATTTATAACAGTTTGAAATGTGATAGAATTTGGCTAATCATTAATGAATAACAATAAAATTTTTATTTCCACTTTCCACTACAAATTTTCTTCCTTTTTATATTATGCATTGAAATAATATAAACAGTATATTTTACAAAATTTAATGGGTAATATAAATGTAAAATATTACCCTACATGTTTTGTCTTGTTGAGAGTAACATTTTCATGATAGTCTAAAAATAGATATCAAAATAAAGAAGCTTCCAAAAGTGTCTTTCCTATCAACAATAGCTTCATAATTCTGAGTCAAAGTCACATGATTTACTATTGCAGAAGGTATTCCTGAAAGTAAAGTAATATTAAATAATACTCAATAAAATATATTGCATTAAAATATGACAGTTAACATACTTGCTACTTTTAGTTTAATGTTTATCCATTAAACATTTGCAATTCAATTCTCTTCTCTCTAATGTCCAGAGCAAAGCAAAATTGTAATTCATTTTAAGTACTCTATGATATCATTAGTGAGAATATGAAATCAATTAGATTGTTGTGTATATAAAACTGAAATTTGAAAACAATGAGAATAGTTAGAACAAGAAAATCAGAATAAAATCAGTAGAATTATCAAAGAAAATGAATAAAGAAAGAGGAATGAGATCAGTAGAAAGCTAAAATAAATAATATTTGGATAAATTGCTCCCTGTTTTTATGGGCAAAAGACATTCTACCCAAGAAGTAACCATTATGGTTAATGAAGTGAGAGCTAACAAAATGGAAGACACCTATACCTCAAGAGATAATGTCAGTATGCCAGTGAAGCAATTTTATTCTTATTGATTGGAAGGATCTCTCACTAAAGATTAGATAAAGAGTTTCGTTAACCTTATTTTGAGAATGGATAATGTGGCACAAAGCCAGGGTCAAAAAATAGACTTTCAACAGCTTTCCCAATCACTTTACTTCTGGATCAGAGCAAGAGAATTTTTAAGAAGACCAAAAGGTTCAAAGGAACAAATAAGCCAAATTCTTTTTAGATAGACTGCTCTTCAACTGGCCTCACATTCATTCAGAACTGTTACAAATACAGCGTTCATTCCTATTAAGAACACTACAGAGGACAGGAATAAATGGAGTTTTCCTTAAAATGATAAGTAGCATTTATCTCAAACCATCAGCAAGCATTATATACAAGGAAAGTAAGCTAGAACATTCTCAGAAAAATCAGGGATGAAACAAGGATGTCCATTATCACCATTATTATTCAAATCATGCTAGAAATGTTAGCCTTAGAAAGAAGAAAAAGAAACTTAAAGAAATTAAAATAGGCAATAATGAAAGGAAATTTTCATTCCTTCCACTTGATATAATGATATACTTAGAGAGTGCTAGATAATCAACTACTCAAAATAATTAATAATACCATCAAAGTAGTGGGATATAAAATAAAATCACAAAAATCATCAACATTTCTATATGTTGCTAGCAAAGACCAACAAGAAATAGAAATTCCATTTAAAATATATGAAAGCAATATAAAATATTTGAAAGTTTACCTGCCAAGACAAACCTAGATACTATATAAATAATTACAAAACACTTTTCTCAGAAATAAAATGAGTTCTAAATAAATGGAAAACTATTAATTAGTCATAAATAGGATGAATTAATAGAATAAATATTGCCAGTTCTACCTAAATTTAACCTACTTCTTCAGTGTCATACTTATGAAACTTCCAAAAGTTATTTTATAGTGTGAGAAAAAATAATAAAATTTATTTGAAAGAACAAAAGGTCAAAAATATCAAGAAAATTAGTTTTAAAAGCCACATAAATGAAGGTGATCTACCTGATCCACATCTAAAATATATATTAGAAAAAAACAACCATCAAAACAATTTGGTCCTTTCTAAGACATAGAGTGGTGGATCAGTGTAATAGGATAGGTACATGACACAATAGTATAGTAATCTACTATTTGATAAAGCCAAAGGCTCCTACTTATGAGATAAGAACTCAGTATTTGATAAAAACTGCTGGGAAAATTATGGAATGATATGCAAGAAAGCAGGCTTAAACCAACATCTCATATCTTAAATTTAGACACAAAGGGTTATATTATAAACAAAATAGAAGAGCAAGGAATAATTTACTGATTGGATCTTAGCAGAAGGGAGGAATTTACAACCAACAGGAAAGAATATTATGATTATGCTAAATTTAAACGTTTTTGCAAACAAAACCAATGCAGCCAAGATTAGAAGAGAAACAGAAAGCTGGGAAACAATGTTTTGCAGCCAGTGTTTCTGACAAATTCACCTTTTCTCAGATATATAGAAAACTGAGTCAAATTTATGGGAATAAATGTCATTTCCTAATTGATAAAATGGTCAAAGAATATGAACAGGCAGTTTTTAGTGAAGACATTAAAGCTATCTATAGATATGAAAAAATGTTCTAAATCATTATTGATTAGAGAAATGCAAATTAAAACAACTATGAGATATCAGTGTCTCAGGGCAGGGAGGATGGAAGGAGAAAAAATTCAAACTCAAAATCTTACAAAAATGAATGCTGAAATATATTTTTACATGTATTTGAAAAAAATAAAATGCTTTGAGTGCAAAAAGAAAAAAAAAGAAGAAAAACTATTACAACCCACTTCTTTTTGTTTAGTCTTCTTGGTTCTCTCTCTTCTAAATATCCTCAAGGGAGTAATATACAGAATCAGAAAATATACTTTTAATCTAATTCTTTTAGAATGTTAATGTTCTCTTGTCCAGAATACCAATTACAATAAAATACCTTGATATTCTTTAACAATGCTAGTAAAGATATTTGATTTTATAAGATTATATGCTTATGTGGTAAGGGAAAAATTCATAAAAGTACATAAAATTGCAATAGAAAATGATTGAGAAATCCTATTTAAATTGAAAGACCCAACTAATATGAAAATTTTGCTCAGAGAGTAACTGTAGTCCTTCAAAAAGGGAACTTAGGTAGCTGAGCAATGAACAAAATGTGAACTTTCTCTTTAAAATGAATAAAAGAAACAAATAGTCATTAGGCAGAAAACAAGAAGATAGAATTATGAAACAAACTGTGAATTGTGAAGAGTTCATTCAGGTCAGAAAAGTTCATTAAATATTCATTTTATTTCTGTGAAAGGCATTCAGGTATGCATGTGTATGTTTTAATACTAGTGGAAAGGCTTTTTTAATTTCAATCCAAGAAAGTTCAAAATGCACAAACTGCCACTTCCAACTATATTGGAAACTGTTGCTCAGAAATTGAAAAATAATAACCTACTTTAGGAACAAGATGTGAGATTCTGAAGTCTGCAAATGCTTTCAGGCACAGGTAGATTTTGTTTTCTCTATTTTACCCATACCTCTAGAAATAGCAGAAATGAATTAGGCAGGAAGAACACTGACAGACATAGTCAAACTTGAGAATAGAATGGAATTATGGCATGAATAATGGCATACTCAGAGGTGCTTATGAGGTTTTTCACCCCCTTTTGTTGATGGGCAAAATGTTTTATCTTATGATCATTTCAGCCATCAAGTATGGTTCCTATAAAGACCTGACACCAAATTTAGGATGGCAATTATTGAAATGACAAGATGTCTTATTGTGAAATAATTATGACAGTTTTAAAATAGGCTATTCCCTAATGCTACTTTTCCATAAAATGCACATTCAGTTAACATGGCATTCATTTTTCTCTTTCAAATAAAATTGTAATGAAAATTGTGGAGGAAATGTGAAATACAAATTAGCACCTAGTTTGCCCTGCCTCTGATATCAAAGCCTAAGAAATAAAATCTAGGTATGCAAAATATCATGTATAAGATAAACATCAGGAAAGATGAGCAGTAAGATATAATAGAGAGACAATAAAAACAGTAATTAAGGAAATGGATTTATATATCCATATAAGGAATGATAGATGTACCTAATGAAGAACATCAACTTGAAACATTAATGGGAGAAAATAAATTTCATTGTATAAATTAAACATAAACTTGTTGGGATTAGATTTTTTTTATTTAATATGATATTAGAAAAGCAAACTTCATTCAAAAGGAACATATTAAAGACATTTTGAAACAGTTTCTCAGGTCATGGTGATAGATTGATGTGAAAAAATTCATGAATCATTAGTGAAGAGCATGATGGTGAAAATTAGTGTAATTATCAAAAGATAGCCACATCAGGAATGTGTTTAATAGGCAAAACTGCTGGGAGCATGCTGGGAGTCAAGGACCCTGCATGGAATGACAAGATCTCCACAGGGCCTGACCCCCACCTCCCCTCATGTGTGCAAGGCCAAGAACCCTGTGTGGAATGACAAGGTCTACACAGGGTCTTGACCCTCATGTGCAAGGCAACATGAAGAAGCCCCTACAGAACTAAGCATTCAGGGATACATTTGGTTAATGATTATTTGCTTAATTGCTGTCCTAGGAATTCTTAGCATAGCTGTATGTATATACCCATCCATCACAATGAGGTGAGCACAAAGCCCTTCACCCCCAAAAAAGCCCCTTTGTACTTTCTGCCTAAACATGAAAGGTTTCTTTACTAGTGAAGCATTAAACAAACTTGAGACTGGGAAACTTGGGAAATTGATAGCTTTCCCCCAAAACTCCAAAAGAAATCTCCAGTTACTCCCTCTTGTTTGAAACAATTCCAAATTCAATCAAACTGGTTCTTCAGTCCCCTATGCAGAGCTTACATAAATAATGATATGATGAAAAGAACAGTAAACATCAGTGATAGAAGGACACATTGGTAGCAAGTAAGTCATGGGAAAAAAGAGAAGTAGGCCATTGCATGGTTTACTGACCCCTACACAAAAACAAGCTATTGTATGAGTGATAAATAAATGGGCTGAGGGAAATAAGTTCTTGAGGAAAAAATATTTCTAATCTAAAAATCTTATGACCATGTTAAAAAATTAAAAAGCATTGTATAAGTCTTCGAATAAGTAAATGTGACATTTTTAGAGAAGCTCATGTTCTGCCAGATATGACGTGATGACCACAAGGTACATTTACCTTTAGTTAAAGTTTCACTATTGTTATATTGTTTGATGAATTTATTCTGTACAATCTTTTTTTTTCTAAGAAGCATTGCACCTGGGGTCCTGGGAATTTCTGGGCCCCAAGAAAATCTTGTAATCCTAGCCAAATAATTGTCGTATCTCTAATCAATCCTAACTTTGTAAGATTATAAAAATCACAAGCTTTTTTGAATATTTTGAACAAGCTTTTGCCAATAAATCGAACTTGATGACCATGCCATAGAGTGTGCTGTCTCTTGTTCCACTTCGCCGACTCCAACCCTCCATTCAAGAACCTAGTTCCCCGCGGAGGCTGGACCTCTGCACAAAACTACATAACTTTCATGAAGGATATAGCATCTTGTAAAATCTATAAAGAAACAAGGGGGCAGAAATGGGCAGATGGGGAAGCAAAGAGTGAGAGAAGATAAGAGAAGCATCCTTGGATAGGGGAAGGTTAAGTAAAGCAAGGAAAGTTATGGGTCAGAATTTAATTAAGGAGTCAGTAGGGATAAGAAAGATTCTGTGTGTGTGTGTGTGTGTGTGTGTGTGTGTGTGTGTGTATCAACACAATCTACATGTATACATAAAATATATCTTTTCTTAACTATAGCTTGCTTGGGAATGGTGGAGGGATAGAAGAGAGAAAAACTTTTAATTTTTTTTAAAAATGGCAAAATATTGGAGATATTATAAACAAATGATGCTTATAGATTAGGCAAAAGAAGAAATAGAAAACTTTTGCAAAGAATCAGGAAACCTAGCACAGAAGTACATAAACATCATAATGGCTTACCTGACTTTATTCCAAATTTGATGGAGTACCCTGCTAAAAGAAAATAGCTGATAAATGCTTGAATTTCTCTGAAGATAATTTTATTTCCAAGGGTGAAGCCAAGAAGATAATATTATGAAGGAAACTCTCAGAACTCTCAAAAATGAACTCCAAAAATGTTAAAATAACATCTCAAAACAAATTCTGGAGTAGCAGAACTAACATAAAGGTCTTGATAAAAAAAATGTAGTCTATGACAATTTTTAGGTCAGCATAAAAGGTATTCTCACTCTGGGACAATCCAATGTAGGCAGTGTGCAGGAAATCTAGCATGAGATTGTGTGACCCAGCAATCCAGCATTCAGGTTCTCAGCCTTGACACAGGGATAGGGCATGAGTGAGGCACCATGGCCCCTGGCACATTCTAGTAGTTAGACTTTTCAGCCTGTCACAACTCATCAATGAGAGCCTATGGTTCTTGGTGCAGCTTAAGGATGAGGCATAAGTTCTCCTTTGTAGAAAAAACTGTGAGGTTTTATGTGCCTTTAGCACATATCAGTAGTGAGACTCCACAATCGTGGCTCTACTCAGAGGTAAAATTCTACACAGCCTATGTGATAAAGCCTTTGGCTTTATCAAATAGTAGGTTACTGTACGATTGTGTCATGTGTACCTATCCTATTCCCCTGATAGGGAAGTCTTGTGGCCCCAGTGCAGTCCAGTGGTGAGTTTCATGAATCTCTGAGCAGCTCAACAGTAAGGTACTGGCAAAACCAGTAGTAAGGCTCTATGCTTTCTTAAAAATTAAAATTGGGAGGGTGGAAGCTCATGACTCCATGAGACACCAAAAAAAACAATAAAACAAAATCAAAAGAATGAAAAGAATAGGAGAAAATGTAAAATATGTCATTGGAAAAACAACTGACAAAGACACTTTATCCAGGAGAGATAAATTAAAAAATTATCAGGCTACCTGAGTCACTAAAGACAGCTTGGATATTACAACTCAAGAAATTAGCAAGGAAAATTGTACTGATATTCTATAGTGAGAGGGTAAAACAGAAATTGAAAAAAATCCACTAATCACTCCGTCAAAGATATTCTCAAAATGAAAAAACCTCCAGGAGCAATGGTGTCAAATTTTCCCAGGTCAAGAACAAAATACTAAAAGCAAAATAACAAAATACTACAGGGAAAAGAAATCAAATAATGTGGAGCCATAGGATTGCACAGGATTTAGCACTTTCTATATTAATGGATATAAGAATTTAGAATATGATATTCTGAAAGGGAAAAGAGCTAGGATTATAACCAAAAATCATACTCAGGAAAACTGAGTATAATTTTTATGAGATAAAATGGAAATTCAGTGAAACAGAGGAATTTCAAACATTCTTGATGGAAAGGCCAGAGTTGAACAGAAAATTAAATTTGTTCCTTTAAGGTAGTATATTATTTCCCCAACTACATGCAAATATAGTTTTCAACAGTCACCTCTGCAATACTTTGTGTTATAAATTTTTTCTCTCTCTCCCCCTCCTCCAAAGAGAGCAAGCAATTTAATATAGTTTGAAGATTTATTGCTATTACTTTGTACACAGTACGTTTCACTTTGCTTGAGTTCATGAAGGAATTTTCAGGTTTTTCTGAGAGCATCCTACTCATCAATTCCCACAGAACAATAATATTCCATTATAATAATGTAACACAATTTATTCAGTCATTCCCCAAGTGATGGGCATACCCTCAGTTTTCAGGTTTTTGCCCTGAGAATAGAGCAGCTATAAATATTTTTTGTATATATAGGTTCTTTATAAAAATCTCTTTGGGGAGAAGAAAATTTAATATTCAAATATGACCTAAAAAGGTAAACAGAAAAAAATATATAAGAATTCAATAAGGTTAAACTGTTTGCATTTTCACATAAACTCCAACTTTTTCAGATAATAAATTACTATCTGACAAAAAATGCAGGGAGATTGGAAAATGGTGTGGTAGAAACTAGGCATTGACCAACATCTTACACTGCATTCTAAATTCAAAATGGTTACATGATTTAGACATAAAGTGTGATACCATAAACAAATTACAAAAGGTAGGAATAGTTTATCTGTCAGATCTTGGCAGAAGAGAAGAATATATCATGAATCAGGAAACAGAGAATATTATTAACTGCAAAATAGATAATTTTGATTTCTTCATATTTTAAAAAGTTATGCATAAACAAAGTCAATGCAACTAAGATGAAAGTAAAAAAAGTAGAAAGATTAGAAGCAATTTTTGCAGCCAACGTATTCTGTTAATACCTTATTTCTCAAATATGTAGAAAATTGAGTCAAATTTATGAGTACAAATGACTGCTAGTTGAGAAATGGTCATAGGATATGAGCAGAAAGTTTTCAAATGAAGACATTAAAGCTGCCTATATTCATATAAAAATATTCTAAATCACTACTGAATATGGAAACACATCAAAATAACTCTGAGGCACAATTTTACATCTATCAAATTGTCTAAGATGACAGGAAAAGATAATGATAAATGTTGGAGGGCATGTGGGAAAACTGTGACACTAATGCATTGTTGGTGGAGTTATGAACTGATTCAATCATTCTGAAGAACAATTTCGAGTTTTATAAAACTGTGCATAATTTTTGATCCAACAGTTTGCTAAAAACTAAAAAGTTTTTAGAAGACGGGAAAAGACCCACTTGTACAAAAATGTTTGTAACAGTCCTTTTTGTAGTGGTAAGGAAATGGAAATTTAGTTGATGTCCATAAGTTGGGTAATGTTTGAATAAGTTATTGTATATGAATGTAAAGGAATTTTATAGTTCTATAGGAAATGATGAGTAGGCTGAGCAGAAATGCATGAAAAGATATATGAATTGATGTTGAGTGAAGTGAGCAGAATGAAGATAACATTGTACATAGTAGCAACGAGATTGTGTTATGATCACCTGTTATGGACTTGAATCTTTTCAACAAATGAGGTGATTGATTCAAGGCAATTAAAATAGATTTGGGATAGTAAATGCCATCCACATTGAGAGAGAGGATAGTGTAGACTGAATGTTGATCAAAGTATTTTCATCATTTTGATGTTGTTTGTTTGTTTCTCATGTTTCTTTTCCCCTGGTGGTCTGATTTTTCTTGCACAAAATGACAAATATGGAAATATGTTAAAATGAATTGCACATATTTGACTTACATCAGATTGCTTGCTGTCTTGGAGGGGGAGATAATATGAGGGAAGGAGAAAAATTTGCAACAGTAAGTCATACAAAAATAAGTGTTAAAAGCTATATTTAAATGTATTGAGAAAATTAAAATAGTATTGAAAATTAAAAATGAAAAACAAAGACACTGTGCCTTGGAGGGAATAAAGAATGCAAGTCATTCCTCAACTGATAAAAGGTCAAAGCATATGAACAGGACATTTTTAAATGAAGACATTAAAACTATCCATAGTGATATGAAAATGCTGTACCATTGACTACTGAAATGCAAATTAAAATAACATTGAGGTACTACCTCCTACATATCAGTTTGACTAAAATGACTGAAAAGGGAAATGATTAACTTTGGAGAAGATGTGGAAAAATTTGAACATCAATGTATTGGTGAAGTTGTGAACTCATCCAACCATTCTGAAGCACAATTTGTTACTCTCGCCAAAGGATTGTTAAACTCTGCATACCCTTTGATCCTGCAATGCCACTTCTGGGTCTGTGTTCCAAATAGATTATTAAAAAGGAGGGAATTTCCACATGTAGAAAAATATTTATAGCAGCTTTTTTGTGGTCAATGAAGAAATGGTTAATCAAGTTTTGGTATATTAATATAATGGGATACTGTATTCTATAAGAAATTATAAGGAGACATATTTTAGGGGAAAACCACCACCAACAATAACAACAACAAAATTTCTCTGGAATGAATTAAGGAATTTCTCTTACATGAATTTATGCTTAGTGAAGCAAGCTGAATCAGAAGAACCTTGTAGGCATTAACAGCAATGTAATGTGTTGATCGAGTTTGATAGATTTAACTCTTCTCAGTAGCGCAAAGATAAAACAACAACAACAACAACAACAATTCCAAAAGACTCAAAATATAAAATTCACACACATATTGAAACATCCTATTTTCACTTTTTTTTGATTCTCATGATCTTTCCCTTTTGTTCTGATATTTCAAGGCATTATTTCAAGAATTTAATATAGCTTAGGCATGTTCAATGCTATTAAACATATTTCCCATTTAATATCATTGGACATGCCTAAACTATATTAAATTGCTTGTCATCTTAGGGAGGTAGAATGAAAGGGAGAACAATAATTGGAAATCATAATCTTATAAAATTAATGTTGAAAACTATCTTTACAGCTAATCTGAAAAAATAGAATACTATTAGATCAGAAAAATATGAAATCATATTTAATTAATGTTTTAAAAAGGGTAACATAGTAGTTCATATTTTATTCAATAAACAGAAGGGTCCATTGGAGTCATTGATACAGGGATTAAATGGTTAGGTTTGTATAGTTATTACAATATTCACAACTTTGGTAGCTAGATGGAGAATGGGTTTGGGCCCATGAATACATAATAATGATCCAAAAAAGAATTAATAAAGTTCTTAATCAGAATATTGATTGTCATTGGCAAAGTGGGATAAATGCAAGAAATATTGCTATAAGGAAAGTGACAACATTTAGAGTTTAAGTGGAAATATGGAATGGGTGACAGTGATTTTTTTAAGTATTATATTGAGTTTGGAAATGTGGGTCACAGAAAAACTGGTGGTATTTTGGACAAACATAGGAATGTTTAGGAGGGTTGTTTTTGTAAAAACATGAGTTCTTTTCTTTTTCTTTTCAGTATGATGAATTTGAGATAAATATAAAATAAATCCAGTTTGAAATGCAAGCCTATAGCCATTTGATTATAGAAGAGTGAGAAAAGACTGGAATTATATACATTGCTTATATATGCATGCATATACATGCACATAATATAGTAAATTATCCAAACATATACATGCATACATGTAAAAATCCATGTAATCATTTGCAGAAGGTGATAAATCCAGAAGAGGTAGAATATGAGATCAACATTGTGGGAATATGGAGAAAAAAGACAAGAGATGCCATGACAGAGTTTCCTGGTACACTTAGAGTAAGAGTAACTCAGATGAAAATCAATTAAATAAGAATGAGAAGCAATAGGGTGATTTGTGAATTTAAAAGAATTGTGTCATTCAATTTCAAGAACTGAGATTATCCATAATAAGGTGGTTAACATTAATAAATTCGCCCAAGAAGTTGAGGAAAATGTGAGTTGATAAAATGTTCTTTAATTTTACCGTTTGGAAAAGATTGGCAAATTTGGAAAGTTTTTGCAGTTGCATAGTGAGTTTAGAAGCAAGATTACAGAAGATTTAGAAGAGAATATCAGAAAGTGAGGTGAAGACAATGAGTGCATAGAGTTTATTTTTTCCTTTTTTATTTTAGGGAGTTTTGTTGAGAAAGAAAGAGATGATTTCTAAGATTATTTAAAACACTGATATTCTGTGATTCAATAAAATCAGAATTTATTTGTAGAGAATGAGATGAGAAGACTGAGGAAATAAAAAACTGCATCCTAGGAGGAAGAAGCTGCACTCCATGCTGCAGTGTCTTCACAATTGTCCTGGTTGTTACATTAACCAGAATAAAGATATGCAGCAGTGCTGCCAGAGCATGGATAAAAGTATTAATTTTTGTAATATTCAATGAATATTTTTTTTCCTTTTCCTAATATAAAGCAAGGAAAATATTAAGGGGGAAAAAAAGCAAAAACCAAAACAAAACAAAATAAAGAAACAAAATCATCTTCTTGGAAATCCTATTGATTTAATGAACTGCTATTACAAAGTATTTAAAAAAATACATTACATATTAGAAGGAAGGATTCAGGGTAGCCATTAAAAAGCATTTATTGAACTGATGGTTATTAGTGTATTGGCACAGGAGCTTATAGAATTCTCTTTTTTACATATTTGAGAGCAGTTTGTCTCTTTTCTGGGATGAGTTCAAAGAGTCTTACTTTGAAGAAAGATTTTCCATGAATTATAACTTCATTAAAATACATTATTGTTCATTTTCTGAATGGTAAACACTTCATTTACCATTTTCAATTAAGAAAAACAAAAAAAAAATACTTCAAAAATATCCATTTCAGTACCTGTGTCTACATAGACTAAATGAAATGAAGCACTTAATAACATAAAAAAAATTTCCTCAGTATTTTGTTTTATTTGGTCTAAATAAAGGATAAAGAGTCCCAGACATAGTGCCACTTGCTTTATCCTTCTTTTTTTTTTTTTTTAAGGTTGTGTTCGAAAAATATATTCTTAGTATTGTTGCTGCTGACATTTCTCGTTTTTTTTTTTTTTAATGCATCCACATACAGTTTTTAATCATAATTCCTTTAACTGGTTTTTCATTAATTGTAGAAGCTTTTTGGCTTGTCCTTGCTTATTGTTTTGTATTATCCCTTTCAAATGAATGAGAAACAAGTTCTTTTAAAATGTGTCTGACTTTGCCTATAAAGTTACAGAATGAATAAAAACAATGCCTTTCTTTACTTGTGCATTGGAAAAAAAATGGGTTGATTTTCAAATACCTGTATTCCTTGACAGGATAGCTCTCCTTGATAGTTTATTATAGTTTTTCTTCCATTTCTTTTTACTTTCTTTCTTTCTTTCTTTTTTGTTTATGTTCCCATTGTCCTGGCTAAGTAATTCTGAATGTATGGGGAAATCTCTTCTTTTGGTAACTATTCTTAGTTTTAGGGAACAGGAATAAGTCTGAAGGATAAGCTTCAAATATTCATGCTTTATGCCATGGAGAAGAAGCATAATATTCATTAATGCAAAATAAAGAGTGAAAATGGAAGGTTAAAAAACAAATTTAGCTCTTCTCTAGCAATTAAAATCCTTAGGGGATTCTAAAAATGATATATGAGTTTTAGAAATGTTTGTATACTGCATCCAATTGTGCTACCTTAGGATGTCAAGGATTCACTATAAATTAATTAAAAATTTATAAGAAGGCATAATCCAAACTGTGTTTCTTGTTTCTCAATATACAGACATTTTTTTTCCTCCATAAATGCAACTTAAGTGTGAGGAAAACAATTTTGAGATGATTTTACAATTAGACCAGACCTTGCAAACTTAAAATCAAATGTAAGAAGTCATTAATATGTAACAAATTAGCATATGAAATGTATTATATTGCATATGTAATATGTAAATATTTTACTTGTAATTAGAATGAAACATATTGGCACAAAAATATCTTATAATTTATAAGCCTAGTACTAGAATCCTCCTACTGACAAAGAATAGTTTCCTGAAAATAGCCTAGGGAAGAAATCAAAATCCGATTTCATTATCAAAACATGTCAAAGCATCTCCTATGATTTCTAGGTCAATCTTCAGCTCTGTTTTGCAGCATTTATTACTTCCACTCTTCTCCATTTTTTAAATTTCCAGGAACATTTATTTATTTATTTTTACATTAATAAAGATGAGTTATGAAGTATTTGTAGTGGACAATCCCAAATCAAATAAACAAACAAACCCAAAACAGTTGAGCTGAATAGACTTTTTTTTTTAAAATTATCTTCTAAATAGATCTTACTAACTTTCTAAATGCCTAGTAGTTTTCTCCTACCAATCATCTTAGTTTTTGAATTACTTGAGCCACAATGTAATGTATAACACTTAAGAAAAGAGCTTTTCTTTTTCTTCCATTTGTATCTCTATCTTTATCTCTATATTTAATTGTAGGACCTGCAGTCTTTTATTCTGGCTACTTGATTATCTAATACAATTCTAATTGTAGCTCCAGCATTTTTAAACTTATTATTGTTTCTTGTAGAATTTTGTCTTTGATCGGGAGTTTTTGAAATTTAACAACAATGTTTCTATGTGTTTTTTATGTAGTATTACTTTGAGATTGTGATCAATGGATTTTTTCCCCATTTCTAATTTCCCTTTGGCTTCTATCATTCAAGGACAATTTTCTTTCTTTATTTCTTGTATTATTGTGTTAAGGTTCTTTCTCTGGTCACAGTTTTCAGGTATTCCAATTATTTTTTTTTTCTTTTCTTGGTCTATTCTTTAGATAAGCTGTTTTTCTTTAAAAATGTTTCCCATTCTGTTCTATTTTTCATTATTTATATTTTGTATTTGTATTTCTTGATCTCATAAATTCACTGGCTTCTTCCTGCCTAACTTTAATTTTCAAAGAAATTTTTTTCATTAAGTCTATGTATCTTCACCTATGACATACTTGGCTCTTTTCAACAATGAGGTGATCCAAAGCAATTCCAATAGACTTATGATAGAAAGATTGAAATAGACTTATGATATCCAGACAGAGGATTATGGAGACAATGTGAATCACAACAGTAGTTTCACCTTTTTTGTTGTTATTTGTTTGCTTTGTTTTTTCTTTCTCATTTTTCCCTTTTGATCTGCTTTTTCTTATGCAGCATGACATATGTGGAAATATGTTTAGAAGAATTGCATGTATGTTGCCTATGAAATTTCTTGCTGTCTAGGGAAGAAGGAAGATGGTAAGAAAGGGAGAAAAATTTGGAACACAAGGCTCCATAAGGATGGATGTTGAAAACTATCTTTACATATACTTTTACTTTAAAAAAATAAAAATAGCATTAATATTTTTTAGAAAAAGACTGCATTTGCTTTCCTAGTTGGTTAACTTTATTTCTTATAATCTTTTTTTGTTTTTCTTAGATGGTTTATATATATATATATATATATATACAAACATATATATGTATATTTGTCTCTGTGTGTGTGTGTGTGTGTGTGTGTGTGTGTGTGTGTGTGTGAGTGTGTGTGTGTGAGTGTGTGTGTATTAGTTTTCCCTCAATTTGTCTCATTTGATTTTTGGAATCTTTTTTGAGTTCTATAAATTCTTTCTGGGTAGGTAGCGATCTAATGTCATTCTTTGGGGTAGAAGAGACTTTTCTTAATTTTTTTTTTACTTCACTGTCCTCCCATGAAGTTGAAATAAGATCTTAAAGAGAACTATTAGTGTAAGTATTTCTAATTCTGGGGTAGGCAGCATGGTGCCCCTAGCTTCACTCCAGTTTCTCCCCCAAACCAAAAGTTTTACACTCCTGCAAGTGCCCACAGCCAACAAGTTACTGACCTACTGCTTCTGCACTCTAGGCCTGTGATTGCTAATCAGCATACTTTCCCTCAGTCTTTCCATACCCACAATTGCCTTGTCATTCTGTAAGTGAAAATTCCTGTGGTTGTGGCTGTAGCCCTGAACTCAAGTTGTTGCAGGGCTCATTTCTGTTTCTGAAAAAGGTAGTTTGAAATTGTTTACACTTTCCACAGGTTAAACCAGTACTAAAGTCTTTTTTTGGGGGGGTCTTCTTGGAATGTCCAGGAGGAGCCATGCTCTTCCCTGTATTCTTTCTTTTTTTTTTTTTAACCAGTATACAGGCTCAAATTTGTTCTTCTTGTGGGAGAAATCTGGAGAGCTTCAAATTAGGGGGCAGAGCCAAGATGGCGAACTGCAGACAGCGTACTCTGTGACCATCCCTCAGACCCAGACAAAATGAGCCTCTGAACTGGTTCGGGAGTGAGGCCTCCACCAAACACTTGAACTACAATGCACTTTTATCAACAATCTACTTTGAAAAAACATAGGAGGTTAGCCTCAGGGGAAATTGGCCACTGCTAGCAATCAGAAGCCAGCTGGGGCTGAAGTCAGGGCTGAGAGAGAGGGGTGGATTTTAGGCACCCAGGAAGCCCCTGGGAGATGCCTGGGCCACTTGGCTCTGCTTGCGGGCGGGTGCTTTGGCAGATCTGCCTTTGGTAAAGGGTGGCTTGAAAGCAGCTGAAAACATGGTCCTAGTGCGGATCTAGCCCGACCAGCCTCAGACCGGAAGTCAACTCAGCAAACTGCCCCAGGGCAAATTGAAACTGCTGCAATATTCCCTGCTGGTGACTGATACCTCAACTCAAAATTATGAGTAAGAAGCAGAAGAGAGCTCTCACCATGGACAGCTTTTTTTTTTT
>JAJPUD010012358.1:34993-49721 GCA_023553655.1 Myrmecobius fasciatus | reverse complement strand
GGATGCAGGGCTGGTTCAATATTAGGAAAACTATCAGAATAATCAATTATATTCATGGCAAAACTAACAAAAATCATATGATTATCTCAATAGATGCAGAAAAAGCATTTGATAAAATCCAACACCCATTCCTATTAAAAACACTAGAGAGTATAGGAATAAATGGTCTTTTCCTTAAAATGATTAGTAGCATCTATTGAAAACCATCAGCAAGCATCATGTGTAATGGAGACAAACTAAAACCATTCCCAATAAGATCAGGAGTGAAACAAGGCTGCCCATTGTCACCATTATTATTTAATATTGTATTAGAAATGTTAGCTTTAACAATAAGAGAAGAAAAAGAGATAAAAGGAATCAGAGTAGGTAATGAAGAAACCAAATTATCACTCTTTGCAGATGACATGATGGTATACTTAGAGAACCCTAGAGACTCAATAAAAAACTACTAGAAACAACTCACAACTTTAGCAAAGTTGCAGGATTCAAAATTAATCCACATAAATCATCAGCATTTTTATATGTTACCAACAAAATTCAGCAGCAAGAGATACAAAAAGAAATTCCATTCCAAATAACGGATGATAGGATAAAATATTTGGGAATCTATCTGCCAAAGGAAAAGTCAGAAACTATACGCACTAAACTACAAAACACTTTCCACACAAATAAAATTACACCTAATCAATTGGAAAAACATTAAGTGCTCATGGGTAGGCAGAGCGAATATAATAAAAATGACAATACTACCCAAACTAATCTACTTATTTAGTGCCATACCAATCAAACTCCCAAGAAATTATTTTGCAGATCTAGAAAAAATAGTAGCAAGGTTCATTTGGAAGAACAAAAGGTCAAGGATTTCAAGGGGATTAATGAAAAAAAAGGCAGATGAAGGTGGCCTTGCTGTATTAGATCTAAAACTATATTAGAAAGCAGCGGTCATCAAAACCATTTGGTACTGGCTAAGAAATAGAGCAGTCGATCAATGGCATAGGATAGGTTATCAGGACTATCTAGGCAATAACTTTTAATAACAATTTAGTGTTTGATAAACCCAAAGACCCCAGCTTTTGGGATAAGTGCTCACTATTCAGCAAAAACTACTGGAAAAATTGGAAACGAGTGTGGAAGAAATTAGGGCTTGACCCACACCTAACACCACATACCAAGATAAGATCTAAATGGGTTCATGATCTAGATATAAAAAGTGATATTGTAAGCAAATTAGAAAAACATAGTATAGTTTACCTCTCAGACCTGTGAAGATGGAATAAATTTATGTCTAAAGAAGATCTGGAATTCCTAATTGAACACCAGATAGATAATTTTGATTATATTAAGTTGAAAAGTTTCTGTACAAATAAAACTAATGCAGACAAGATTAGGAGGGAAGCATCAAATTGGGAAATCATCTTTACATTTAATGGTTTTGATAAAGGCCTCATTTCTAAAATATATAGAGAATTGTCTCATATATATAAGAATTCAAGCCACTCTTCAATAGCTAAGTGGTCAAGAGATATGAACAGACAATATTCAGATGATGAAATTAAAACCATCTCTAATCATATGAAAAGTTGCTCCAAATCACTATTGATCAGAGAAATGCAAATTAAGACAACTCTGAGGTACCACTACACACCTGTCAGATTGACTAAGATGACAGGAAAAGATAACGATGAATGTTGGAGGGGATGTGGGAAAACTGGGACACTAATACATTGTTGTTGGAACTGTGAATGGATCCAACCAATCTGGAGAGCAATTTGGAACTATGCTCAGAAAGTTATCAAACTGTGCATACCCTTTGACCCAGCAGTGTTTCTATTGGGCCTATATCCCAAAGAGATCTTGGAGGAGGGAAAGGGCCCCACATGTGCAAGAATGTTTGTGGAAGCCCTTTTTGTAGTGGCTAGAAACTGGAAACTGAATGGATGCCCATCAGTTGGAGAGTGGCTGAATAAATTATGGTATATGAATGTAATGGAATATTATTGCTCTATAAGAAACGACCAGCAGGACGATTTCAGAGAGGCCTGGAGAGACTTGCATGAATTGATGCTGAGTGAAACAAGCAGAACCAGGAGATCATTATACACAGCAACAACAATATTACATAATGATCAATTCTGATGGACATGGCTCTCTGCAACAAAGAATTGTCTCAAACCAGTTCCAATTGTTCACTGAAGAAAACCATATACACCCAGAGAGAGGGATATGAAATGTGGACCACAACATAACATTTTCACGCTTTCTATTGAGGTTTGCTTGCATTGTGTTTCCTTTCTCTGATTTTCTTTTTTTTTCTTGTAGATAGGATTTTTCTTGGCACAATTTGTCAAGTATTTCAACATTATTAACATGTAGTGGACTTCCTGCCATCTAGGGGAGCGGAGGGGACTGGGGGTAAAAGTTGTAATGGAGAGCTTTGTAAAGATCAATGCTGGGAAACTACCCATAAATATGTTATACAAATGAAAAGCTTTAATTAAAAAAAAAAGAATTTTAGAAATGTTCAACTATTCTTTTGTTATTTTATCCTCTATGAGAGGTTGTCAGGGTAGACCACACCAGAATATGGACACCTTTTATAAGGTAATCAAAACAGGTGCAAAGAAATCTTACATTTTGACATAGACAACCTTTTGCAGGCATACATTTTGTTAAAAATATATATGAAACAAATATTAAGCTGTGTGGTACAAACATTAAGTAATAGCTTGCCACTACAGCATACAGATAAGACAAAGATAATGTAAAGTTATCAAAGAATCTCCTTCATAAGGTAGATGGGCTTTCCATTGAACTTTGAAGGATACACATGAAAGACATAGGCAGAAGGGAGAGGGAAACACTGTAGAAACAATATGAAGACTCAGAGACTGAAATGAACATTATTCAATATACTGTATCACCTTTGTTTACTTTCATCCATCCTCCAAACAAAATACTTTTGCTAGATTGATAATAGGAATGGATGTTAACTTTATTTTAGATTTTTTTTCTTTTTCTTGAGATATTGGGCTCAGGGGTGTCCCAGAATTAATTGATGCAAAGGCAAAAGACATAAAACATTTTAAAAACAAAAACATTTTGGTGAATTTTCAAAAACTTTATTTCTTAAGCTTAAAAAGCTGGAGATACAGGTATTATGATACCCATTTTAATATGACAATAATAAAAACAGCTAGCAAGTATGTAGTGCTCTTAAGATTTTAAAAGTGTTAGGCATATGTTATCTCATTTGGTTTTTTTAATTTAAAAAAATGTTTCTAATAAATTTATTTTTAGTACACATTGCTTTGTGAATCATGTTGGGAGAAAAAAATCAGAGCAAAAGGGAAAAATCATGGGAGAGAAAAAAAACAACAGGAAAAAAAAGAAGTGAACATGGGCATATGTTGATTTACATTCAGTCTCCTTAGTTTTTTCTGGATGTGGTTGGTATTTTCTGACCAAAGTCTATTGGGACTGCTTTGGTTCACTAAACCACTAAGAACCAAGTCTTTTATACTTAGTTAGTCATCACACGTTTGCTATTATTGTATATAATGTATTCCTAGTTCAGCTTGTTTTACTTGGTATCAGTTCATGTAAATCTTTCCAGGTCTTTCTAAAGTCAGCTTGTTCATCATTTTTTATAGAACATTAATATTCTATTACCTTCATATGCCACAATTTGTTCAGCCATTGACCAATTGATGGGCATCTATTCGTTTTCCAATTCTTTGTTACCACAAAAAGAGCTGCTACATACATTTTTGCACATGTGGGTCCTTTTCCTTCTTTATGATTTCCTTGGTATGCAGGCTAAGGAATGGCACTATTGGATCAAAGCGCATGAAGTTTGATAGCCCTTTGGGCATATGTCCAAATTGCTCTCCAGATAGGTTTAATCAATTCACAACTCTACCAACAATGCAGTAGTGTCCCAGATTTCCCACATCCCCTCCAACATTTATCATTATCTTTTCCTGTCATCTTAGCCAATCTGAAAGGTGTGAGGTGGTGACCTCAGAGTTATTTTCATTTGCATTTCTCTATAATGATTTAGAGACTTCTTTTCATATAATTATGAATGGCTTTAATTTCTTCATCTGAAAATTGTCTGTTCATATTCTTTGATCATTTATCAGTTGGGGAATGACTTGTATTCTTATAAATTTGACACATTTCTTTATGTATTTCAGAAATGAAACCTTTATCAGAAATACTGGCTGTAAAGAATTTTCCCCAGCTTCATACTTCCCTTTTAATCTTGTTTCTGTTGGTTTTGTTGGTGCAAAAACTTTTTAATTTAATGTAATCAAAGTTGTCCATTTTGTCTTTTATAATGTTCTCTAGCTCTTCTTTGGTATAAATTCCTCCCTTTCCCAAAGATCTGATAGGTAAATTATCCCTTGTTTGTTTATGGTATCATCCTTTATGCCCAAATCATGTACCCATTTTGATCTTATATATGGTGTAGATATAAGCTGAATTTTTGACATATTATTTTCTAGTTTTCCCAGTAACTTTTGTCAAATAGTGAGTTCTTATTCCAGAAGTTGGAGTTTGGGAGTAGTATTTCTAGCAATGCTAGATTGCTATAGGCCTTGATTATTGTGTTTGTTTGTATCTAATTTATTCCATTGATCCACCACTCGATTTCTTAGCTATTACTAAATGATTTTAATGGTTGCTGCTTTGTAATATAGTTTTAGGTATGGTACTGCTAAGCCACCATCCTTTGTATTTTTTCTCATTCATTCCCTTCATATTCTTGACCTTTTGTTCTTCCAGATGAATTTTATTATTTTTTCTAGTTCTATGAAATAGTTTTCTGACAGTTTGATTGGTATGGTACTGAACAAGTAGACCAATTTTGACAGAATTGTAATTTTTATTATATTAACTTGGCCTGCCCAGGAGCAAAAGATAATTTTCCAATTTTTTAGATCTGACTTTATTTGTGTGAGAAGTGTTTTGAAATTAGGTTCATATAGTTCTTGAGTTTGTCTTGGCAGGTAGACCCCCAATTATTTCATTTGATTTTACAGAATGGGATATCATCATACCATGTTTTCAGCATGAATCTAATAGTTACGTTAGTTTTATATTCATTATTTATTATTTGTCTTCTACATATTTCTCTTTCATTCAGCCATTTTCACGTATGTCAGACTTTTGCAACTCCATTTGGGGTTTTCTTGACAAAAATAGTAGGAGTGATTTGCCATTTCCTTCCTTGGCTCATCTTACCAATAGAATTAAGTGACTTGCCTAGGATCACACAGCACATCTCTCTAGGGCCACATTTGAACCTAGGTCTCCCTGACTCTAGGAACTGCATTCCATCCACTGTGCCCTCTAGTCGACCTTTTTACACATTATTTTCCCACAATTTAATTCCTTCAGAGCACAAGCTATTTAGTTTTTATCTTTGTATTAATATCCAGCACAGTGCCTTATATATAGGTGTTCAATAAATGCTTATAAGTTTGGATTGGTTCTATCATTACAGATGCCCTAAGAACGAAGAATTTAGTCCTTACCTTTCCTGAACACATGAAAACAACTAGTATTTGCATAGTGTACTGTGTATTACACATGCCAAATAAATACCTAATGGCTGACTTCCTGCTGGAAGTCATCAGGAGAGATATTGTTACTTTCAGCTTCTAGTGCCAGGGTCCAATTGAACAGACTCAACCACTCCCTTGGGAGGTGTGCAGGTACTACATAACATTTGCAACTGTACAAACCAGTTCTTGTCAGAGACTCATTTAGTATCTTAAAAACAAACATTCAGGCTTTTTTAATAAGCACTGTAAAATACCAGGAAGGAAAAAAAGGCCATAGTATCCATTAAAGGCATCTGGGAAATGTGTCATAAGAACCACTGCCACCTTTGCCAGGTAAAAAGTATTGATCTTTTGATTCACTCTTTGGGAAAGGCCAAAATCAACTTCACTAGGTCTCAATTTCTCAGTTTCCTTATCCTTAAAATCAGAGAATAGGGTCTACTACAGGTGTGACGTTTTGTGATTGTAATTGCACAATAGATTAAGGATCTCTGATGTACAGCATAAACCTCAGTATGAAAATAAGAAATACCACATCAAGGATGATTTAACACCCCAAAATATTTCTTGAGCTATAAGACTACTATTAATATTCACTTTCTAAATTATGAAGCTATTACATCTTCTTTTAAAGTTCAACTGTCCCTAGAAGAAATGACTTGTTAAATAGCAATTAAGTAAATTAATTCATATTAAAGAAAAAGATATCTGGAAGTAGTAAACAGGTCAGTGCAGGAACCCCCAGGAGAGATGAAAAAGGGCCTACCATCCCACTCAAAAGCTCAGAAGTAAGAGTCTGGCTGTGGCACAAAGCTTCATTTCAGGAATTAAGCCTGGAAATGTAATTAACAGACATAACTACACTATAAGAAAGCACAGACATTAAAAAACCATAACATTTCTATCTTTAGCTGCTAAGCTTTGCTAGTAACACAGAAATGCTGATAACCTATGTGGCTTTACTTATATCCTCCAACTTTGCTAAAGTTGTTAATTGTTCCAAGTAGTTTTTTGTTGATTCTCTTAAATTCTCTAAGTATACCATCATATCATCTGCAAAGAGTTATGGTTTTATTTCCTCACTACCTATTCTAATTCCTTCAATTTTTTTCTTATTGCTAAAGCCAACCTTTCTAGTATGATACTGAAAAATAGTGGTGATGAGTATCCTTGTTTCACAGCAAATCTTAGTAGGAATACTTTTTAGCTTGTCTCTATTACATACAATGCTTACTAATGGTTTTAGATAGATTCTGCTTATTATTTCAAGAAAAACTCCATTTATTCCTTTCCTCTCTAGTATTTTTAGTAGAAATGGGTGCTGTGTTTTGTCAAAAAGCTTTTTTCTATAGAGATAATTATATAAATTACCTTAGTTCTGTTATTGATATGGTCAATTATGCCAATAGTTTTCCTAATGTTGAACTAAACTTGCATTCATGATATAAATCCCACTTGGTCATAGTATATTATACCCGTGATAAATTGTTGTAATCTCTTTGCTTATATTTATTTAAAATTTTTGCATCAATATTCGGAGATTGGTCTGTAATTTTTTTCTGATTTGACTCTTCTTGGTTTGGATATAACCATCATATTTCTGTGATAAAAGGAACTTGGCAGGACTCCTAAAAAATGTAATCTAAAAGGCAGTAAGTTCACAACAAATAGATTCAAAGATAATAAAAGAAAAAAAGTTCTGAAGGAAGAAGATATTGTAAAGAAAACAAATAGCTGAGAACAAAGTTAGTAAATCTTACCCAATTAATGAATTCTGAAAATCAGAATAGACTAGACAGAAAGCAATTATTTCATGAGTCAAGAAATATTAGAACAAAATCCAAAGACTGGGAAAATACAAAGTATCAGAAACAATTAACATGGAAAAAAAAGTCACAGAGACACTTAAAGAATCATGAGATTCATCAGGGATTAGAGCAGGTACATAATATACAGAAAAAAGCAAATAAGTACAATAACTTAGTATCTGACAAACTCAAAGACCTGTTTTGTGGCAAGAACTCACTACTGGGTAATAAATCCTGGGAAAACAGGAAAAATGTCTGGCAGAAATGAGACACAGACCACCATCTCAAACTGTATTCCAACATAAACTCAAAATGGGTGCATGATTTAGACTTAAAGAACAATAAGCATACTGGAAGAACATGAAAGAAATTACTTGTCAGAACTATGAGAAGGGGGAGAGCTCATTTGGTGAAGAGACAATCACAGGAAGTGAAATTTATCTTATAAAAGTCTTACTTCTCAAATACAAAGAAAACTGAGCCGAATTTATAAAAATAAAAGCTATTCTCCAATTGATAAATCATTAAAAGATATAACAAACTGTTTTCAGAAGAAATCAAAACTATCAATAATCATTAAAATGCTTTAAATTCCTAATAATTCGAGAAATCAAAAGAATTCTGAGGTACCACCTTCTCTACCCAAAATGATTAGCCAAAATGACAGAAAAGGAAAATGTTGAATGCCAGAGTGGCTGAGAAAATAGGTTTACTAATATACTTTTGGTACATTTGTGAATTAGTCTATTCTGGAGAACAATTTAGAACTATGTTCAAAGGGTTATAAACCGTGCATACCTTTTGATCCAGCAATACCTGGATTGCTGGTATATAGACCTGTTTTATTAGGTCTATATCTGAAGGAGATTAAAGAAAAATGGAAAGAACTCCTATGTACAAAAATATTTATAGCAGCTTTTTTTGATGGCAATGAAGTAGAAACCCATCAGTTAGGGAATGGCTGAACAAGTTATGAAATATGAAAGTGATATTATGTGTTATAAGAAACAATGAAGGGAATGGTTTAAAAAAACAAAAAACAAAAAACCTAAGAAGACCTTTATGAACTAAGCAAAGTGAAGTGAGCAGAACCAGAAAAAACATCTTCACAGTTACAGCAATATTGGAAGGGTAATCAAGTATTACAGTCTTGATTCAGAGTATCTGACCCATTATAAATAACGTAAAGACAACTTTATGATATTATTTAGAAGCCTACCCACCATATTTCAAGAAATCATGATTAAAAGCTGCTCATATCTATTAGAACCAAAGAGCAAAGTAAAAATAAAAAGAATCCACCAATCACCTCCTGAATTTCTAGGTCAAATTAAGGAAAAATACTTTCAGTTGCTAGAAAAAAGTTCAAATATCAAGAAATTAATCAGGATCCAATAAGATATGACAGCTTCTATTCTACAAGAGATCTTAGAATACAATATTCCAAAATGTAAAAGATATAACTGAAAACAACATACCCTGTGTAATGCTGAAGAATAATCCTACAAAAAAAAAAAAAGAATTTGCATGGAAAGACTTGAAGAGTAGGAAGTTTAACAAGACCTCGCAAGACAAAGATCTCATAACTCATACTGTCCTTAAAACTTTTTAGGTCCTCTGGGCCTTACAAATTCCTCAAAGATCAAAGTCTTCTTATATTTAACACCCTGCCATAATAGCACACTCATTAACACATCAATTTAGAAGATTTATGAAGGTTTTCATCCTAATTCAAGAGGAATAGCCAGGAGTCTTTTGAATATATGGCTATAACATTTAATTCATAGTATCATAATATCATAATATTAGAGTTGGAAGGCCTCAAAAGGTCATCAAGTTTGAACCTCATTTTCAGATGGAGGAAATCGAGACTAAGAGTGTTTATACCTACTCTAGGATTACATAGCCACTAAATGTTTGAGATATGCTTCAAACTCATCTTCATGACTTTAAGTCCAGTGCTCTATCCCCTGCACCCAGGAGATGCTCCATTTCTTTAAGGCTCAAAACAAATTAGGGTATTAAGGATTAACAGTTCTATAAAACTGTCAGAGTTTCAAAAATGATTTTGTAAACCCTGGAGTTAAGGAAAAAAACTTAGACAATTTCAGTGTCTCCTAATCAGTATTCTTCACATCTCTGCCCATAGTTAATAAATTGATTTCTCTAAAACATAGATTTTAAAACATTTCCCTACTCAAACTCAATGACTTCTATTACCTGGAGGATCAAATACATTGATCTGTTTGACATTCAGTGACTTTAACAAACTGGTCCCAACCTACCTTAATAATCTATATCTATCTATATCTATCTGTCTTTCTCTCTGTCTCTCTCACACATCCACCCAAGTTTGTTGACTGATTAATTAGGTATAACTAGGAATTCCAGCACCTTGGGGAAAATCAGTCTTGCTTCAGGGATGAGACAGTAGTCTGAGAAGGACTGCAGGGAAAAGGAAAGCAATGGCTAGTTCCATGAACCATTTTTTTTTCCTTTTTGCTGAGGCAATTGGGGTTAAGTGACTTGCCCAGGGTCACACAGCTAGGAAATATTAAGTGTCTGAGACCAGATTTGAACTCAGGTCTTCCTGACTTCAGGGCTGGTGCTCTATCCACTGCGCCACCTAGCTGCCCCTCCATGAATCACTTTTAAATGTTAATCTTGTACAAACCACACAGCAAGGATAATTACTTGAGAAAAGAGTTTAGTTTTCCTATATCAAAAACATGGAGCCCTAATGAAAGAAACTGACAGCCAAAGGACCTTAACCAATGATAGCCAGGGAGAAATCTAATGAACATGCCATCAAAAGACTGGGGCTGGGAAGAGCCAAGGGATAGATAAAAAGCACTAATTGGTATTCCTGCCACTTCAATACATTCTTCACTCACTCCCATGCTAAAATGGTTTTCTTAAAAAATAAGACTGAGGGGCAGCTAAGTGGTGCAGTGGATAGAGCATCAGCCCTGAAGTCAGGAGGACCTGAGTTCAAAATCCGACCTCACACACTTAATGCTTCCTAGCTGTGTGACCCTGGGGGCAAGTCACTTAATCCCAACTGCCTCAGCAAAAAAAAAAAAATAATAATAATAATAATAAGACTGACTGGGGCAGCTAGGTGGTACAGTAGTTAAAGCACCAGCCCTAAAGTCAGGAAGAGCACTCAGCTCTTTTGAACTCATCAAATCTGGTCTCAGACACTTAACACACTTCCTAGCTGTGTAATCCTGGGCAAGTCACTTAACCCCAATTGCCTCAGCAAAAAAAAAAAAAAAAAGACTTGGCCATATTGACCCAATTCAATAAACTACAGTGGCTTCCTATTTATCTCTAGGTTCAAATATCAAGTCCTCTACCATTAAAAGCTCTTAGGCTGATTTCAGAAAATCACGGAAAGACCCACAGGAGCTGATGCTGAGTGAAGTAAGCAGAATCAGGAGAACATAGTACACACAAACAACAGTATTATGTGATGATCAACTGTGATAGATTAAGCTCTTCTCAACAAGACAATCCCAATAGATTTGGGATAGAAAATGCCAATCGCATCTAGAGAGAGAACTATGGAGACAATGTTTTTTGTTAGTTTTTTTCTTTCTTTTGTTTTTTTTTCCCCTTTCAGTCTGATTTCTCTTGCACAACATAACAAATATGGAAATATGTTTAAAAGAATTGCACGTCTTTAACTTATATTGCTTATTGTCATGGAGAGGGGAGAGATATGGAAGGGAAGAAGAAAAATTTAGAACACAAAGTTTTACAAAAATGAATGTTGAAAACTATATTTACATGTGTTTGGAAAAACAAAATACTACTGATTAAAAAAAAACTATTAAGAGCTCTTTATAAACTGGTCTTTCTTACCTTTCTCATCTTCTTCTTTACCTTTTACTCCCCCCTCCACTTACCAGAACTGGCCTATTTGCTATGTTTCTCCAAAATAATGCTCCATCTTCTATCTGCTGACATTCCTTCTCACTGGCTGTTCTCACTACCTGCCTCTTAGATTTGTTTCCTTCAGAATTCATTTCAAATCTTACCTTCTTCTAATTTTTCCACGTTGGTAGTGCTTTTTCCTCTGAGATTATTTTCCATTGTTTTCTCATTTCTCACATACATAAAAGATGCTTAATCATCATGTCCTGGTAGCCCTATCTGGAATACCTATGACTAAGGCTAAGTGTGGCCTCTGTTCAAAGAACCTACGTTTAACTCACAACTATGCTGTTTAAACCTTGAGCATATCACTGAAACTTCCTAAGCCTCAGTTTTCTCATTTGTAAAATGAAGGGGTTGCACTAGATGCTGCTAAGTTCTTTTTCAGTTCCATATCAATGAATGATGTTATGATTTCTAGAAGTCAAGATGAAATAAAGGTTGCTTCTCAAAAAAAAAAAAAAAAAAGATTGCCAGAAACAAATGAAAAAGAACTATTCAGCAAAATGATTAATTACATGTATTCTTTAAAAGTTACATTAAGTTTTTAGAAACTAAGTAATTTAAATATGGATATATTTAATGGAATCTTTAATAAATAATTTGCAAAGAAAAATAACACTAAAAAGCTCATTCCCTAATTCTAATTCTGTTTGTCTTTGTTCTTTGTAATCCTAATATAGTATAAAATCAAATCTATTCTCAATCACCAGAGACAATGAGAAAAGATGAGATTAGATACACTGGCAGCAAGAGAATTTTCATGGAAAATTTCAAAGTATATTTTACTCAGATAATCAATCAAAAACAAAAACAAAAATGAAACATTCCCTATTCTCAAAGAGTTTATACCCTACTAGGAGAATAGTACATAAAGTAAATAAAAAGTAATTTCAAGAAAGAGAGAATACCCCCAAGTGCAGGAGATGGCACCTGAGATATACTTAAAGGAAGCTAGGGATTATACAAGATGGTGGTGAATTGCAGACCTGGAGAAACACTTGAATAATGCATATATAATGTTATATTCGGGCTACAGTTAGCAGTCCAGTTTGCCTGGAACAGAATCCAAGAAGTGTTATGCAATAAGACCAGAAAGCTAAGTAGAAGCCAGCATGCTCTACCTATTGAAATTTTGTTATTTACTCATGTCTGATTCTTTGTAACCTCATTTGGAGTTTTCTTGGCAATGACACGGAAGTGGTTTGCCATTTCCTTCTCCAATTCATTTTATGGATGAGGAACTGAGACAAACAGAGTTAAATGACTTAACCAAAGTCATATATTTGAACTCACAAAAATGAGTCTTCCTGAGCCTAAGTGGTAACTTTATCCATGATGCCTTCTAGTTGCCCTTTGAAAGCTCTTGAAAAATTCTACCTTTCTGCCTCTCCCTCCAGTCCCATCCTCTGCCCCATGCAGTACCAGACCATGGAAGTAAGCAAAAGGTGTTCTTTGTGTTCATTATCAAATCTACAACTATTGCATTTAATTTCCCCCAACTATAGGCTGACAGGTAAATTCCAGGTTTGATAGGAGTGGGGAGGAGGGAGAGAGGTAGTTCAATTTTGGCTCAAGACTTTGCTCAAAAAGTTCTGAATAGTCCCTTGCTTTCATTCTACACTGGTCAAAGATCAGAATTCATTTTAAAGAAAATGCTGCTAAAAGGTGCCAGGAGCATTAGTCTTCAGATCTCTAAACTAACTAAAAAACATTAGAAACATAATCCAGAGACTGGCGGCATAAGAAAATGATTTCTCTTAGGGGAAGGAATGGCATCCATAAGAGTTATACCGAAAGAAAGGTTTTTCTCCTAGATGGAACTAAAGAGTCCTACATGCTTTTGTAAAGTTCATTTACAAGGCTACCTATCTGCAAGAGCAGCTCTTTAGCTCTTCAGTTCTCTCTCCTATACAATTTATCACTGAGGTTCTCAAAAAAAAAAAAAAATGGTTAAAATCACAGAACTTTAGAACTGTAGTAGTTTCATAACTTTCTAATTAAGTTTATTTCAATAACCAGATCTTGGCTTTGTCTCTAGCTCTTACACTTCCTTTAGACTCAAAGTAGTAATGATAATAATAAACACATTTATATCTCTTTTCAAAATTTACAAAGTACTTTCTTCACAACAAGAAGTGGCTACTAATAGATATTACCATCCTCATTTTTCTCAAAGATAGATTTGCCCAAGGATAAGCAGAAAGGGTCAGAGACAGAATTTGAACTCTTGGATTTGAATTCAGAGGACTGCGGAACACTTCCCTATCGATACGACCTCGGGCAAGTAACAATCTGAGCCTCAGTAACCTTTGAAAAATGGGAAGAAGAGCAATTTCACCGGATTATCTGCGGTATCTCCCAGGATTTTTGTGAGACTACAGAGAATCTTAGTAAAGCATTTTGTAAACTCCAAAGTCCTACCTATGTTAATTGTTTTTTGTTTTGTTTAGTTTTTTAAATACACAACGGATCATCCTTCTCTTCTCCTCCTCCCCCTCCTTTCCAAACACCCCCCCCCTCCCCCCCGCCCAAGGCCGGACAAAGTTTCATTCTCTAGTCCTCGAATTTGGAAATACACCTCTTACTTTAAATTCAGGCCTGCCAAATCACCATTATCTAGACAGATAAAGACTAAAGGAAACCATTATAATGAAGATGATGTAAAATAGGAAAAAAAAATCAGTTCAGAAACAGAACTGGGCGTTACGTGAAGAAAATTGTTATAAATCCTGTTCTGATTGTAGCATCAATTATCTTTAAAAGAAAAAGCAGAGATTAGGAAACAGACAAGTAACTACATTCCATGAGTGCCGCCTTGCAAGGTGCACATGGGGCCAGCGCCTGGCCAGTTCTACCCACCTTGAATTCCACCGAGAGGTGTGGGGTATAGTCCCGAGTCCAGAGGGCCCGCACCAGCCCCGCCAGCTGCTCCGTGACCTCCGCTTGGCCAGGCCGGGCCCGGTAGTGTCCCAGGGCCAAGAACTCGGCCAGCAAGTCTGTGTTGCTGAGGCACTGCACCACCGCGTTCATGAAGCAGGTGTTACCATGATTCTTCAAGCCCTGCGTGCCAGGGGGGCGCTCCTTGTCTCTGGGAAGGGGCAGGGGAAGACGTGCGTCTCCAGCCTCCCAGGAAACCTCTTTGGCTGGCCAGGTGGAGTCTACAAAGCCGTCCCTAACGCCGCTGCCCGGGTCAGGATCGTTCTGCTCCGCGCCAGCTTGAGTTCCGGGTGGGGAGCCCGTGGAGCGGGAGAGGACACCCAGAACTCGTAGAAAACGGCCCAAAAAACAGCGAAAGGAGCGGCGGCGACGGGGAGGAGAGGATGGTCCCCCACGTGCCTGGATATAGGCCGCAGCCGCTGTTCCCGGGTCAGTCATTGCGCATGTCGCCCCCAGCTTCCCCCAGCTTCC
>JAJPUD010012358.1:17360-34983 GCA_023553655.1 Myrmecobius fasciatus | reverse complement strand
ATTTATTTATTTATATATTGAGAAATATCAGGAAGAGACTTTTTCTAACCAAAGATCACACAGAAAGTCACCAATGCCAAGATATTAGGAAAGCAGACTGCTAGCCACACTATTGCCACTTCAGACAAACAATGCAGATAGATATTTATTAGATATTCTATATAAATATATATAAAAGGGAGAACCACCAGAGTCAAATATAGTTTGTAGAGAATTGTTTCAGAGAGATGTCTAGAGAAAGGCCTAAAGTGGTGAGAACATTACAGATGGTACTTTGAAAGCCACTAGGAGCAGCATTGTGGTCCATTCATTGTATTTTCAAACTTGGACAGTCTAGGCATCCCAGAACAACAATATCCTTCCTACTCTGTCTCTCTTTTTAATAAGTTTATTCATTTTGAACTTAAATATAAAGCAAAAGGACATTTCCATGCACATAGCCCTACATATATAGAGGATTCAATATAAAACCATGAATTTCCATTTTACATTGTTTGCTTTTTTTTTTTGGTAAAGTTATATAAAAAAAACTACAAATCATTTTCAAAGCTACCCTTCTTCACATTTTATATGTTTGGTGGAACTCACTTGTAAATCCATCCATTTCTGATGCTTTTTTTTCATAGGAAGTCCATTTATGGCCTTGAATTTATTTTTCTAAAATAAGTTTATTAACCTATTCTATTTCCTCTTCTGGTTAATCTAAACAATTTATATTTTTGTCAATATTCTTCCATTTGTTGGAAAAAACAAATTTGTTGGTATATGAGTGGGCAAAATCTCTCTTTATGATTGCTTTTATTTCATTTTTATTAGTGGTGTATTTACTCTTTCATTTTTAATACTTGTGAATTAGTTTTCTTCTCTCTCATTTAAAAATCACATTAACCAATGATTTATCTATTTTATTGATGTTTTCATAAAATCAACTCCCAGTTTTATTTAGTAATTCAATGGTTTTCCTACACTCAATTTTATTAATCTCACTATTAATTTTTAGAATGTCAAATTTGGTGTTTTTTATTGGGAATTTTTAATTTGTTCTTTTTCAAGGTTTTTTTTAATTGCATTCTCAATTCACTGATCTTCTCTATTTTATTAATATAAGCACTTAAAAATATAAATTTTCTTTTGATTACTTCTTTTGCAGTATTCCATAGGTTCTGATGTTGTCTCATTGTCATTTTTTTAATGAAATTATTGTTTTTACGATTTGTCCTTTAAACCACTAATTTTTAAGATTAAGTTTTTTAATTTCCAATTAATTTTTAATATGTGTTGGGAGGAGGAGAAATTAGCAATAATGGTATCAAAAAAAAGTCTTTGAAACACTTTTTTAGATGTACAGAAAAAATCAAAAGGAAATTCAGAAAAAAAAAAAGCACAAACAGAACAGTTTCAAAAATAGCATGTGGAACATATTGAATATACATATTTTTAAGGAAGCAATGTGAAATTCATAGTTTCATAGTTTCACAAACAGTCCTCTTTTGTTTTCTACTATGTTTATGAAAATGCTCTTTTTTGCTATTTAATTTCAGAATTTTAAAAAGAAAGATTAATTTCTAAAAATTAATCTTAGGTTACTATTCAGAATGTGCTGAAAGAGGAACAGACTAGAAGCAGGGAGATCAGCTATAAGACAAATATAACAAATAGTCTGAGTGAGAAGTGATGAAAGTGGATTTTTATTACTGATATATAACAATAAAACTGTTGAGTAGGACAAGAAATAGGGCAATTATGACATACTAATTATTATCAACAGTGGTATCATCATTATTGTTATTTTCCCATGGCTGACAAGTTCTCCCTACCCACCACACACCACTCTGAAATAACTTCAGATTTTCATTTCTCTAAGTCTTATTGATTAAGAATTACTTTCCAGTTACTCTGCTAATACTATATTTCATAAAATGATTTATAAACTTTTAAGTGCAATATAATTATGACATAATAAGTATTATCAGTAGTGGTATCATTATTATTATTTTCCCAGGGCTGATTTAAGTTCTCCCCACCCACCACCCACCACTCTGAATAACTTCAGATTTTCATTTTTCTAAGCCTAATTGCCTAAGAAGTATTTTTCAATTATTCTACCATAAATCATGCATATTAAGGGAGAGTGCAATTTTTTTTATTACCAATCACCTTGGATTTTCATGTATGTTTAATAAGAAAGCCTTTTATTGTAATTTACTTTGTAGTGTCAATAAGAGGAAAATGATATCCTAAAGTAAATTTCATCTTAGTATTTATGAATTATTTTGATTCTTATCATGAAATTCCAAATATATAGAGTTTAGGTGAATGAATTTTAGTATTTAATCTTTTCTCATTTAATTCTTCTAACAAACTTTTGAGATTGTTTGATAAGCATCAGTATCATTGATCAATCAATTAATCAATCAAGTTATTAAGAATCCAGCACTGAGGGGCAGCTAGGTGGTACAGTGGATAGAGCACCAGCCCTAAAATCAGGAGGACCTGAGTTCGAATCTCGTCTCAGACATTCAACACTACCTATCTGTGTGACTCTAGGCAAGTCATATAGCCCCAATTGCCTCAGGGAAAAAAAAAAAAAAGAATCCAGCACTTGAGCAAGGCATTGAGAATAGAAAGAAAAAAAAATATTCTTCAAGAACTTACCTTCAGCCAGGAAGTTTAGAAAGTACATATAAAGTAATATACAGAGTACATACAAAGTAGATGTAAATGTAGTAGGGAGGATAAATGTAGTAGGGAGGATAAGGCTGAGCATGTGACCAGGCTCCTTCTGGTGGGCAACATATTCTGGCTCTTTGAGAAAAGGCATGCATGACCAGCAGCTCCTGGATGATCTGTGTATATTCCCACGATTAGGGCTATGTTAAAGATAACTAGCAACTAAGCCAGTAAGAGTCATCCATTTTGTGGGTCATAAGGAGAAAGCTTCTTTCAAAGTGTCAATCGAGGCAATCTCTCTCTTTGGATGTGGGAAATGGGACTAGAGAAAAGAGGGAAATTGACTACTTGGTGCACAAGATACTGAGAAAAATTTTCTTGCTAGGGTGAACTTGAAAATGAACCTCAAATCTTTGGCTGCCTCTTTTGCTTTGTCCGCAACCCCCAAGCACAGTTGACCTCACAACAAGTCATGAGTGCAAGATGTTACCAAATCCCAAGGATACCTGCTCCCATAAAAGGACCAGTGTACCTGAACTCAAGAGGAACTATCATTTGGGTAAAAGGGAAAGGGACTGATGCTAAATAAAAAGATTAATGTATTCTTTTATTCCAATATTGGTTAATTTGCTTTATTAAAACAAAAGCTTTATAAGAGCAGATCAATATTACTTCGGAGCAGACTTTAGTCTATCTGCCTTGTATACTTTACCACTCCAATTTAGGAGAACATAGGCAACAAAACTCACTTGATTGGTTTGTAGCACGGGCTTTTACAAAGAGCCAGCACCCCTGCTCCAGAGCCTATTAACACATTTCCCATCTTCAGACACGTGATAGTCGTGACTCCCTAAGATAAAAATACCATTATCATTGTGTGAACAATTTCATTGTCAAGAATCAGTACAAGTAATTAATTCTCTCGCAGAAATGTTAATAAGTTAACATGATTGTTAACCTGTTGAAGGTTTGGTAATTTGATTCAATTCAATTTAATTCAAGAAGCATGTATTAGTTATAGTATATGAACATAATGGAATATTATTGTTCTATAAGAAATGATGAGCAGGCTGATTTCAGAAAAGCCTAGAAGGATTTACATGAACTAATGCCAAGTGAAGTGAGTAGAACAAAGAGAACATTGTACACAATAACAAGATTATGTGATGATCAACTCTGATGGACTTGGCTCTTTTCAACAATGTAGTAATTCAAGACAATTACAATAGATTTGTGATGCAGAAAGCCATTTGCATCCAGAGAAAGGACTGTGGAGACTGAATGTGGATCACAGCAGAATATTTTCACCTTTTTTTGGTTGTTGTTTGCTTTTTTTCCCCTTTTGATCTTTTCTTTTTTGCTCGGCATGTTTAATATGGAAAATCTTTAGAACTGCACGTATTTAATCTACATCAGATTGCTTACTGTCTTGGGAAGGAAGAAGGGATAGAAGAGATAGAAAAATTTGGAACACAGGGTTTTGCAAAGATGAATGTTGAAAACTATCTTTGCATGTTTGTAAAAATAAAATATTAAAAAAAGAAAATATCATTAAAAAACAATGCACTGAGGGACAGTCAAATAAATTAGATATCAACATAGGCATAATGTTGTTTGTTGTTCGGTTGTGTTTGACTCTGTATCCCTGTTTTGAGGTTTTCTTGGCAGAGATTGGTTTGCCATTTCCTTCTTAAGCTCATTTTATAGATGAATTAAGACAAATAGGGTTAAGTGACTTTCTAAAGGTCATACAGCTATTAAATGTCTCAGACCAGATTTGAACTCAAGATGAGTCTTCATGATTTCAAGCTCAGTGCTCTACCTAGCTGCTCCATAAACATAATACCCTGAAAGTATTCTGGTCAACAGTTATAGAAAGAAACTATTAGAAATCTATCTATTCTTAGCCATGGCAACTCTGTCACTAGCAATTAACATCTTCTACACATTCAGCTACACAAACATATATATAAAATGTACTCTCTCACACTGTTCTGCTCCTGGTATGACAATACATCTTAGAAAGGAGGAATATATGATTGAAGAAACAGGTTTTTTTTGTTGTTGTTGTTAATAGGGTTAAATCTCTTTGTTTTAAAACTGATATGTTCCTTCCAAATCTCCCAAACTCTCATTTGTACCTCAGACTTTAGAATGTAAATGATACTGATTTTGCTTCCAAGTCCTCAGGGGAAGCTGAAAAGGCTATAGCTAACATAGTCACAAATAGGATGGCAGTACACAGGGGAAAAAAGATATTTAATAAATGGACTTTTCCTTAAAATGATCAGTAGCATCTATTTAAAACCATCAGCAAGCATCATATGTAATGGGGACAAACTAGAACCATTCCCAATAAGATCAGGAGTGAAACAAGGATGCCCATTGTCACCATTACTATTCAATATTGTATTAGAAATGTTAGCTTTGGGAGCAGCTAGGTGGCGCAGTGGATAGAGCACCAGCCCTGAAGTCAGGAAGTCCTGAGTTCCAATATGACCCTAGACACTTAACACTTCCTAGATGTGTGACCCTGGGCAATTCACTTAACCTCAATTGCCTCAGCAGAAATAAATAAATAAAATAAACTGACCAAAACATATAATCTATATTAAAAAAAAAAAAGAAAAGAAAAAGAAATGTTAGCTTTGGCAGTGAGAGAAGAAAAAGAGATTTAAGGAATTAGAGTAGGCAATGAGGAAACCAAATTATCACTTTGCAGATGACATGATGGTATACTTAGAGAATCCTAGAGACTCAACTAAAAAACTATTAGAAACAATTCACAACTTTAGCAAAGTGGCAGGATACAAAATAAATCCACAAAAATCAGCAGCATTTTTATATATTACCAACAAAGTTCAGCAGCAAGAGATACAAAAAGAAATTCCATTCAAAATAACTGTTGACAGTATAAAATATTTGGGAATCTATCTGCCAAGGAAAAGTCAGGAACTATAGGAACTAAACTACAAAACACTCTCCACACAAATAAATTCAGACCTAATCAGTTGGAAAAATATCAAGTGCTCATGGGTAGGCCGAGTGAATATAATAAAAATGACAACACTACCCAAATTAATTTACTTATTTAGTGCCATACCAATCAGACTCCCAAGAAATTATTTTACAGATCTAAAAAAAATAGTAGCAAAGTTCATTTGGAAGAACAAAAGGTCAAGAGTTTCAAGGGAATTAATGAAAAAAAATGCTTATGAAGGTGGCCTAGCTGTGCCAGATCTAAAACTATATTATAAAGCAGCGATCATCAAAACCATTTGGTACTGGCTAAGAAGTAGAGTAATCGATCAGTAGAATAGGATAGGATCACAGGACAAATTAGGCAATAACTATAACAATCTAGTGTTTGACAAACCCAAATAGCCCAGCTTTTGGGATAAGAACTCACTATTTGGCAAAAACTGCTGGGAAAATTGGAAACTAGTATGGAAGAAATTAGGGCTTGACCCACACTTAACACCAAGATAAGATCTAAATAGGTTCCTGATTTAGACATATGATATTATAAGCAAATTAGAGGAACATAGGTTAGTTTATCTCTCAGACCTGTGAAGAAGGAAAGAATTTGTGTCCAAAGAATAACTGGAACTCTTAATTGAACACTAGATAGATAATTTTGATTGTATTAGCTAAAAAGTCTTTGTATAGGGGCAGCTAGGTGGCACAGTGAATAGAGCACCAGCCCTGAAGTCAGGAAGACCTGAGTTCAAATCTGGTCTCAGACACTTAACATTCCCTAGCTGTGTGACCCTGGGCAAGTCATTTAACCTCAACTGCCTCAGCAAAAAGCAAAAAAAAAAAAAAAGTCTTTGTACAATCAAAACTAATGCAGACAAGATTAAGAGGGAAATAATAAATTGGGAAATCATTTTTACATTTAAGGATTTAAGGGTTCTGATAAAGGCCTCATTTCTAAAATATATAGAGAATTGACTCAAATTTATAAAAATTCAAGCCACTTTTCAATCGATAAATGGTCAAAGGATATGAACATACAATTTTCAGATGATGAAATTAAAACTCTAGTCATATGAAAAGGTCCTCCAAATTACTATTGATCAGAGAAATGCAAATTAAGACAACTCTGAGGTACCACTACACACCTGTCAGATTGGCTAAAATGGCAGGAAAAGATAATGATGAATGTTGGAGAGGATGTGGGAAAACTGGGACACTGATACATTGTTGGTGAGACTGTGAACGGATCCACCATTCTGGAGAGCAATTTGGAGCTATGCTCAAAAAGTTATCAAACTGTGCATACCCTTTGACCCAGCAGTGTTTCTATTGGGCTTATATCCCAAAGAGATCTTAGAGGAGGGAAAGGGGCCCACATGTGCAAAAATGTTTGTGGCAGCCCTTTTTGTAGTGGCTAAAAACTGGAAACTGAATCGGATGCCCATCAACTGAAGAATGGCTGAATGAATTATGGTATATGAATGTTATGGAATATTATTGTCGTGTAAGAAACAACCAGCAGGATGATTTCAGAGACACCTGGAAAGACTTGCATGAACTGATGCTGAGCGAAAGGAGCAGAACCAGGAGATTATTATATACACAGCAACAAGAAGAATATATGATGGACTGATGGACATGGCTCTCTTCAACAATTGACATGTTTTAAACCAGTTCCAATTGTTTAGTGGTGAAGAAAGCCATATACATCCAGGGAGAGGCATGTGGGATCTGAGTGTGGATTTATACGCTTTCTGTTGATGTTTGCTTGCATTTTGTTTTCCTTCTCAGATTTTTTTTTCTTGGAGATCCGATTTTTCTTGTACAGCAAGATAACTGTATAAATATGTATACATATAATAGATTTGTCACATATTTTAAGATAATTAACATGTATTAGACTACCTGCAATCTAGGGGAAGGGATGGAGGGGAAGGAGAGAAAAATTTGGAACAGAAGGCTTTGCAAGGGTCAATGTTGAAAAATTACCCATGCATATGTTTTGCAAATAAAAAACTTTAATAAAAAAAGAATAAAAAAATATTCAAGATTTCTAGTCTCTCTTTTGACACTTTTCTCTTATGGTCATATTAAAGGAAGCAATTTTAATGTTTTTCCATGTCGTGTAGCTACAATTAGCAACTCCCTGTTGTTTCTCTCAGGAATTGGGAGAATCCTGCCAACATGCACCCACAAAGATCCAGCATAGTAATTATTTAAGGATCTAAGCAGTATCTAAGTGATATAGTAGATAAAAGTGATGGGTCTGGAGATAGGAAGTTTTGAGCGTAAATATGGCCTCAGACACTTAACTAGCTTTATAACTTTGAATGTCATTTAAACTCAAGTTTCCTCAACTATAAAATGGGGATAATAATAACACCTGCCTTCAAGAGTTGTGGGGATCAAATAAGATAATATAAAACTTGTAAAGTACCTGGTATATAGTAAGTGCTATTAATTCCATATTCTTTGCAGGAGTACTTGTGTATCTTCATTTTAAGACATATTGTTAAGAATTATATTCTTCAATAACCAGGAGTAATTTAAAGTAGATTTACATGTTTCTATGATGAAAAATCTGCTATAATAGGAATTTGAGTCAAAGGGGACTTTATACATCATCAAGTCTAATACCCTCACTTTAATAGATGAAGTCCAAAGGTTGTTATTTCTTCAAGGTTATACAGGCAAAAACTGATTCAATTTAACAAGCATTTCTTAAGTACCTGTTATGCACAAGATGAAGGCAGCATGGCAAAATAACTAGAATTAGAAAAACATGAATTCAAATCTGGCTTCTTATATATATTTGCTCTGTGACTCTGGATAACTAACTTCTTGGTGCCCCAGATAGCTTTCTATGCTTGTAAGTTAGGGAAGATTTTCAGATTGGCACTGGAGAATTGAATTTCCACACATGGAGTTCGGTACATCAATGAAATTATAGATTTATGTCAAATGGAGGGGGAAAATACATGTTTATATCTAGACATATACATATATACACTTATTATATACCACACACAGATATATAATATATACTTTGGTGCCTAGAAAGCTAAGGAGAAGCAGAGGTAGAATAAGAAGCAATGAAAAGATCTGTGGATTTGAAGTCAAAGGGCATGGGTCAAGTTACAAACAAGTTGGTGATTTGCATCAGTAGAAGTATTTTCCACTTAAAGAGTCCCCTTCATTGATGCAATCATGGATCTAGACTTCTCCCCAAAATGAAAACAAACAAACAAAAACCCTCAAGGAGCTTACATTTGAACTCCAGGAATGTACATTCATCCTATTGAATGTAACATAATCATGATTCAAATCCAAATCCTCTGACTCTAATGTACTATCCACTATCCCATGGTTGCAAATATTCATTAAATACCTCCCTTTTGTACAAAATCATGTTGGGTGCTACTCAGTGTACTAGAGTATCCCATAATAAACTACTTTTATAGTCCTAAAATTATCCAAAGAATCTTCAGAATCCAAATCTGATCCCCTAGCAGTATTGCTAATATATTTTTTAAATGAAGATATCTTTTGGAATGCAATTTACATGTGTTTATGAATGAGGCTATGTTAACTTTCCCATAATTTCTTGGTTTTCCCACTATTCTAGTTGTCCTGAGTCTGTCCCAATCTCTGCCCCTTTCAGTTACCCTATTCTACACTCCCATCTCCAAAGCCTGATCCTTCCCTAGATGAATTTCATCTTCTTTTCCCTTTTAGTTTTAACCATCTGGTTCAATTAATCCTAAGACCCCACAACTTTCTTTAGAATCACACTGGAAATGAACTTGAGGACAGGAACTCCTCTTCCATGGCTACCAGAGTTTGTTTGCTAATAGCTCTGTGTAATTTTTTGCAGCAAGAATGCTTTTCTAAAGACATCTCTCTTGTAAAACACCAATATGGTCTTTTGAAAAAATAGTTGACTATAACATGTAGTGGATATCCTGCCATCTAGGGGAGGGGTGGGGAGTTGGGGGGAAAAATTTGTAACGGAAAGCTATGTAAGGGTTATTGTTGAAGAATTACCCACACATATGTTATGCAAATAAAATAAAATTAAAAAAAAAAAAAGAAAAAATAGTTGGGGCAGCTAGATAGTACAATGGATAGAGCTCTGAAGTCATTAGGATCTGAGTTCAAATTTGACCTCAGACATTTAGCTGTGTGACTCTAGGCAAGTCACTTAATCCCAACTGCCTTGCCCTCCCCCCCCAATAAAGTTATTTTAAAATAATATAATTTAAATCAGTTTAAACAGTTTAAGCAGCATTTATTTTCTCAGGTGCCCACAACTGTCATGTTTTTCAATTCTTATAGCCCAAGGATCCTTGTATTTCACATCCCAAGGAATCTATAGAACATTCTATATTTTTCAACTTCTTTCTGAAGAAGTACTTATTGTTTAAAATAATACAATGTGTACAGATTATTTGGTTTATATGATTTTTCTTTCAATCCCCCAAATAATCTAGCTATTTCCTTGTACATTATAGTCAACAAAAGTTTCCAAGTTAATGATGTTTGAATGCATTGTGGGGATTCTGTTGTTTTGTTAAATTCCTTAAAATTGAATGCTATTGATCTTTACCACTTCATGGGGATGGGGGGAAGGGGAAGAGGGAAGGAATGAATATGTGACCATACACCCTAGATGGGAGAGAGAGGCAGAGGGTCAAGACATGGTAAAATTTCTTCTGTAGTCATATTCCTCTTGCTAGGATTCAATACTTCAAGGTCTGTAACACCACTGTTTTAAGTACTCTCTCAATCAAAACAGATCAGAGGTTACTATGGCCAAAAAATTCATAACTCTACAACCCATTTGTTAATAAGACTCTCCGAACTTAGCTAGGCTGCTCCTCCAAGAGAAATCACTGGAACCATACTTGAAACCTTTTCACTTTGTCAGAGCCTACTAGAATTGTTTTCTACAGTCATAATCTACAAAAATAACTTATGATGAGCCATTTGAGCTTTTGTTAGAATACAGAGTGAATAGGATGGGTGTGGCCTCAATCAAACTGAGATCTGTTGAAGACCTTAGTTTAAAAAGGCCAAAATCTCCCACTGCATCCAGGGGCATCTTCAGTCATCCTGCAGTATGTCTTTCCACTGGACCCAGATGGCTCTGGAGGGGAAGCTGAGGCAGGTGACCTTGCACAGCCTTCCTTTCTTTAAGTCCATTTCACTTGGATGTCATGGAATCACCTCCCTGATGTCATGGTCCTCTTTGAGAAAGAAGGACAAACAACAAGGACATCAGTAAGTATCCTTTGACTTAAGTGATATCAAATTGTGACTAAGGAAGGGAGTATTGAAAACTTAAGAAAGACACAAACTATCAAAATCTTTCCCCATAATTTCTAGAAGCATAACAACAAGATGAAAAGTGCATAATTTCTCTCTTTAGGAAAGAAGAACTTTGGAGAATTATCTGTCAACATTTATCTAGTTCCTCATTGTTGTAGGGAAACATTCTTTTAAGTCCTTCAAATTTATAAATCCTTCAAAATTCTTCAAAGTTGTAATTCCAATTCTTCAAGTCCTTCAAAATATGAATTTAAGAAAAAATTATGCTCTTTTGTTTAAATCTGTTGAAACAATGAGCAATTTAGTTCATTATCTTACTACTTCCAAGATCTTGTTTTCTGATAAGTGATTTGTGCCCTTTTATAAATTCACCTAATGCCAAACTCAAAAAAGCCTTGTGAGACATGATTAAAAACTATTTATACTTTCTGTAGGACAAGGAAAATAAAACCATGATTCTAAAGCAACTAGACTGTGTTATGAAGATGTTCAATGTGACCACACAGCCAAGCTCTTCAGAAATTTGTTCTGGGGCCTTTAGTAAAGACATTTTCAAATGTCTTTGAGTCTTAGAATGCTCTCCCCTAAGAAATGAATAACATAAAGCACCAAAGACCAGCAATAAAGAGAAGCAAATTTAATATTTTCCAGTGTAAATTAACTTCTGAAAATGGACTTAGAAAATTAGGGATATGTGGATAGAATACTAGCCCTGAAGTCAGGAGGACCTGAGTTGAAATCTGACCTCAGAAACTTAACACTTCTAGCTGTGTGACCCTGGGCAAGTTACTTAACCCCAATTGCCTCAGCAAAAAAAAAAAAAAATTAGGGAGATGTACTAAATGAACTTACACGTCCTTTCCAGAATTGACATCATAATCTCTTATTTGTGTTCTTATTATGGACAGCAACTAGAAGGAGAAACATTTGCAAAACTGCTAGAAAGAGCTACTTATTGACTATGCTATCTTTCCTCCTTGTGACTTTTCAATTTCTTGTAATCCTGGATTTCAATCTTATCACTTGAATGAAACTCCACAACTCCAAAAAATCTCTCTTTTGCTAAAGTCCAATTGTTCTTTTCTCAAACTTCATTTAAAAAAATAAATTTCTCTGCAGTATTTGACACTATAGAATATTGAACACTCCCTTTCCCCCACCTATTCCCACAATACTTTCTTCTCACTGGGTTTTCATAAACTTCTCTCCCCTGGATTGCTTCCTCTCTGATTCTTCCTTTTCAGTCTCCTCTGCTAGAAAACCATCCATGTCCCTCTCCCATGTGTGAATGTATCTAGGATTTCTATCCTGGAACCTCTGAGATTATCTCCAATTTAAACTTATTTGTACACAGTTGTTTACATGTTGACTCTTCCGAAAGATCTTTAAGGGCAGGGACTGTTATTACCCTTTTATCCTTGAGTATTTAGCATAGTGTTTGGCACACAATAAGCTCTTTTAAAAAAATAGTATTTTTTCCCCAAATACATACAAAGATAGTTTTCAACATTCACCTTTGCAAAACCTTGTGTTCCAAATTTTTTTCCCTCTCCTCCCCATCCCTAGACAGCAAGCAATCTGATATAGATTAAACAACACAATAAACTCTTAATAAATATTTAGACATGCTTCTCCTTTTAGTGATCTCATCAACTTTCCTGCATTCAGCTGTCATCTTTATTCAGAAAATGGCTTCTCAAATCTACAAATCCAGTCCTTATTTCTCCCCAGTGCTCCAGGATCATAACATCTGCTAGAGATCTCCATCTAGATATCCCAGAAGTATCTCAAACTCAACCCATCTGAAATAAAACTTAGTAATTTTCTCTCTAAATTCACCCCTCATCCTAACATTTTTTTTCTGCTGAGGGTATCATTAAATGGTCTTCCAATTGCCTAGATTTATAACATGGAAGTTTATCTTTGACTTTTATTTCCCTCACTTATACCCCCATAACCAATTGGTTATCAAGTCTTGTCTGTTTTACTCCCCCAAAATTTCTGCCATCTGTCCCCTGCTCTCCACTTGCATGGCCATTACCTTAGTTCAATCCCTAAATGGTTTCCCCACCTCTTCATCCTTCCCCCTCCAATCCATTCTCAACACAGTTGTCAAATTGATATTTTTAAAGTGCTGATTTGACTATTATATCACTTCTTATGGTTCTGTATTGACTTTGGGATAAAACATAAACTGCTCCAACTTGCCTTCTCAGGATGATTATACATCACTCCCATATCCTCTAAGTTCCAGTAAAACTAGCCTACTCCCAGACTTTGTGACTTGCTCAGACTGTTCCCCAAGCCTTAAATAAACACCTTCCCCTCTTAAAATTGTTAGCTCCTTTCCAGGATCAAGTCAAGTTCCAATTCCTATACATGACCTTAACACTTGCTTCTTTCCACCCAACTTCCCCTCACTGATACTTTGTTTATTTTGTATTTATTATGCCTCTTATAATTCCTTCCAGGAAAATATAAACTCTTTGAAGGGATTATTTTGTTCTTGCCACTGTAAGCACCTACCCTAGTGCCCCACTGTTATTTAATAAATATTCAATGAATTGAATTGAAAAACAGGTTCTACTCACCAGACTGAACTTTTCCTTGACAGGACCCGTGTCAGCTAATAGTTTTGTTCTGGGGTTCAACTTAAGGATGTCTCCGGTTGTTGTGCCAACATAGAAATAACTATCATCTTCTGCCATCTGAGGAAGATGGAAGAGACAATGATAAGACCTATTTGTCCTGATTTATATGCTAAAGTATGTCCTTATACCTGGCTAAGTCTAAGGATGGCTTTTTGAAAAAAAAAAATCAGTGATATACAGAAGATCAATATCATTACAAATGTCTTTCCAAACTCCATTCCAGATTCAAAAGAGAAATAGAAACTAGTGCAGAATAGTTTTGAAGCTATGAAAATCAGGATACTGAGAAGTCTTCTATGATTGGGAGGAAATTGATGGCATAGTAGAGTGCTGAACCTGAAAGTCAGGAAAATTTGAGTTCAAATCTAGTCTTAGACACTATCTATTTGATACTTAATCTCTATTGGTTTAGTTTCTTCAACTATAAAATGGAGATTATAGTAATACCTTCCCCCTCGGATTGTTGTGAAGATTAAATGAGATAACCTTTGTAAAGAAAGTGTTTAGCACAGAGCCTGGCACATTAGAAATTTTTATAGTTCTTGGTACTATGAAAATATTAGTATGGTGATGATAGTGACTCCACAAAGAAATATTTTTATTTCAAATAAAGTTAATATTCTCTTTCAACATCTTAATTATGCTGGAACCTTCCTGGGTTCTATACTCTAACAAGAAAATAGTGTAGAACCCAGGAAGATAATGAAGATCCATAAATAATACAATAGATATATGATCTCAGTGATATGGCTATTCCTTCCCATAATGTTTAAAGACAAAAAGAATTACCTCTTGGAGAACAACCACCAAAAAATATCTCTCTGAATAGAGCCTATTTCCCGACACCCATCATCCTGAGTCACTTCCATAAGTTTAAAACCTTTCTCACTTTCTTTGGACATTGTAAGGACACCAGCAGAGCACATGGGCTGTTGACTTTGTTTAGTATAATAGTACTGTGAGAGAGATGAGCATTCACAATCATTCTAGACTTAAACTTGCAACTGTGGACACACTAATTCATTGCTTTATTCCTCCATGTTTCAGTTGCCTCATCCCGAAGTGGAAAATGCCTGCAGTTCTTTCTGTGAAAATTCAACAACTATAGTTATTGTTTTATAGGTTTTATAGAGAAAAAAATTAGTGAGATGTCATAAAATAGTGGATTCAAGCAAGAGGATTATGTCTTGGTGTCAGGAAATAAGCCCTATTCAGAGAAATATTTTTTGGTGGTGGTTGTTCTCCTAGAGGTCATTCTATTTATCTTTAAAATTATGAAGGGGAAGTCTTAAGAGGTGGCAGGATATTACAAACACAACATATCTGGAAGGGGTATTCATTCACAAATATGTAACCCCCACAACATATATATATATGGACATATATATATATACATACATACATACATACATATAACTACTAAATATAAACATGGACAAGAAAAAGTCTCTGTCCTCTAAGACCATATAAAGCAGTCTTTATGCAGCAAATATTCATTTAGCAGCTACTCTATGCAATGGATAAAACTGGGAATGGAACAAAATTAAGGTAAAACATGATTCTTGTCTTAGAACATAATGTTAAGTACCCCAAAAGTGTCCAATTCAAAAGCCAAAGAAGTTCAGAAAAGGGAAAATAATTGGGCTTGAAGTCTCTCAAAGCAAGTAGAATTTCAGCTGCACATTTAAAAAAAAATGGATAGAGTTTGAACAGACCAAAGACAGGAAGGAGGGCATGACATATGAGGAAATAGAATGAATAGAGTTGGAAGAAGAATAGCATGGATTTCTGAGAACAGAAAAAAGAAAAGGCTTCCTGGAACAATAATTTCATGAGGGAAGAGGATGGGGAGGAGGAAAACTGCATTAGCCAGTGAATACAGATACAGCACAGAGATAAGAAAAGATGGGGGAAAAGGAGCATCCAAATTTAGATCAGCCTGAAGGCATGGATACAGATTGCACGAGTCAGGCTGGGTTGGTATAGGCTCTAGGCAAGATTTGCTTGATACTGCATAAGAGATTGAGAGGTAAGTGATGAAGTTGAGACTGCTTGTGGCCATGACACTCTAATATTTTGTCATGAATTTACTTGGAATGTGTCCTCCCTCCCATGCAGAGGATATAGGGGAATTGAACTGAGATGCTTGGTGTCTCATGGAAGCATAAATGACAGAAGCATCTAGGTAAAAACACCAAGGACTCTTGCTGCTTCATTCACTTTATTGTTAATTTATATTTCTCTTTTATTAAATTCCTTTTGATTTGATTTCATGTCTCTTCTGTTTATGTTGATGCTGTCACTATTTCTTCTATATCTCCACAGACTATGGGCTGACCATACCAGTTGATTATTATAAATTCTATACACCTACACTCAATCATTTTAAAAAAATTGTCCTGTCTACTTTTTAGATTGGTCATAAGGGAAGATTATTTAACGATGTGCTGGTTGATATTGTCATCCTATAGGCTCACTTCCAGTCTTCTAGAGCTGTAGTAGAATTTCATCAAATGAGCAAGGATTTTCTAATCCAAAATACTTTATCAAATGTAATCTATAGTGTTTCCCTTGAAAAACTATTTATGTGTCATATCCTCATAATTTCCATGGGGAGGAGGACAATATACTTTATATCTTTTCCATGTCAAGCACAGTGGGTACTTAATAAACATTTAATTGAATTTAATCAATGAGAATAGGGAACAGTATATTTTGAAAGATGCATTAAGGACTGGGTACATTGACAATAATCTTCCAGGTTCCATGAGTTGCCATGACTGAAAAATTCACCATGTGGCTGATAGCCGCCTTCCCTGATAAACCATTTAGTTGCACTAAAATGATACTCAAGTATGTCAGCATTCTATTGGTCCTCATATTTTGCTGGAAGATTCTTCAAGAACCTCAGGTTACATCTATTCCAAGAAAAGGTATCAAGGAAGAATTTTGTTAGGAAAGGAAAACACATAGAAGGCAAGAGGTTAAAAAATTCCTGGGAGGGACAACAAATACAGCCTTTTCATCATTTATAGATGAATTTTTCCTTTATAGGACAAAAATACTGAAATTTAATTATCCTATGCCTCTAATCATGTAAAAATAAAATCTAAAGGCAGCCCACAGTAGCCACCAGTTTATATGCTAACAAGTCTCTGAATGAGATAGTAATGAAATCTCTGAAGATTAGGATAAGTGTGTGTTGGATATTGAATGTAGGAATACTAGTGAGGAGGATATTATGGTATCATAGGCATAAGGTAATGAGCAGTGGGGATGGCAAAGAAGGGACAAATGTGACAGATATTTCCAAGGAAGATTAAATACTTGGATGATTAATTATGTAGGTAACCAAGAAATTTGTTTTTAGATCTAGATTCCCTCCTTGATGCACTAAGACTGATAGACTTGGGCAGAATGTTTTCCAGCCAAATTATATCAATTTCATGTATAAGGCAAAGCCTGAGTGATGTCACTTGCTTCCAGGAAATAGTTTTAGAAGTATATTCCAATATACATAAAAGTATATCTCAGTTGAGCATGAGATAACTTTCAAGAATCATACCACTGCTTCCATTTAGGCTCCTGCTGCAAAAACTCAGCCCAAAGAAATCTACCATTTCTTTGATCCCTTTATCCCAGAATAACTATATTAAGAAGAGTTTCTTTTTTCCAGTTGAAATTATTAATTGAAATATCATAGTACTTATATGACGATCAATTCTGATGGACATGGCTCTCTTCAACAATGAAATGTTTCAAACCACCTCCAATTGTTCACTGAAGAAAGCCATATACACCCAGAGAGAGGGATGTGAAATGTGGACCACAACATTCTCATACTCCTTGATTGATGTTTGCTTACATTGTGTTTCCTTTATCTGATATATCGTTTGTGTAGATAAGATTTTTCTTGCACAACAATGATAAGTTTGGAAATATGTATACATATATTCGATTTGCCAATATTTTAACATAATTAACATGTAGTGGAT
>JAJPUD010012358.1:2116-12360 GCA_023553655.1 Myrmecobius fasciatus | reverse complement strand
GGGGGGGAAAATTTGTAACGGAAAGCTATGTAAGGGTTATTGTTGAAGAATTACCCACACATATGTTATGCAAATAAAATTAAAAAAAAAAAGAAATATCATAGTACTCACTGTAATACTTAGAACTATTCTTTTCAACTGTCCTGTTTGGCATTCAGTTGGCCAGATTTTCCTGTTCGGGAAATCCAGATCCCATACCCGGATTGTTCCACTAAAGCCAAAAACAAGAAATTCACAATCAACAATGGAGCATGAAGAGTTTATCAGTTTACCCCATACTCTTGCTATTTAACTGGCAATGTTTCTTTTCTCAACCACATTCTCTAATGAAATCATTTATGCAATTTCTACTTTACAATTCTTCGTTGCAATGTGTGGCGATCTGTTCATGTCTATGAGCCTCTATACTGTTCTTTGTGTAACCTGTAACTTTAATTCTTCAGGGACTGTGGTATTCCGTGACTTATATAGCCTTATAGACTTGTCAGGAAAAGAAGTGATATTAAAAAAGAAGGTAGGTTTTTGTCCTGGGAAAAAAACTTGGAGCCATTAAGAATACTACACAATTTTCCAAATGTAATTTATCTACTCCTATCCTCCTATTCAATTCATAATCTATTTGAAGGGTCTGTTCAAGATATATGTAAAGCAGAAGGACTCTTTCTGTCAGAGAGCTTATAATTTGTTGACTGTAAGAAAGCATTATGTCTACTTGTCATAAGGGATGGCTCTTGGGGAGAGGGTAAGAAATATATATGATACTGTAGTGATTTGTGAAACAGAAAACATCAATAATTTGTTTTTAAAAGTCCTATGTACAAGAAAGCAAAACACTTAAAAGCTCTCCCACAAGGTGTCTTCTTTGAATGTTTTAAAACAATAAAAGGTATTCCCCAAAAGATACAACTTTGTTTGATAAGCCTCTGTTAGCTCATATCAAGCAAGGTGAAAAAGGAGGAGAATTCTCTCAACATGTTTGTCACCATCATGAAAGATTTTCTACAAATATTCCAAAGAGTCTGAATTGAAGAGTTGTATGTAGGTGATAAGATTTCCAATATGTTCCAGTTTGTGCATGCCACTGTGCTGATTGTGTCAAACCTTAAACCACTGCAGACTCCCAAATGAGATCTAAGAAAAGACTTCTAAAAGAGATCTAAGAAGAATCACTAAAAAGAATTTGGCTTAACTATACACAAAAGAGAAAAAAAGAACTGAAAGAAGAATGATAATACTAATATTTTTGGAGATACTAAATGGCTACAAATTATATAATTTTATAATCTATGAATAACAAACTCCATTAAAACTAAGATGGACTTTTTAATGCTTTCTTTCTATTTTTTAAAATGATCTTACAATAGGAAAATATATATTCATTCACATAGCCAATGCTTTTAGCTGAAAGCACTTTGAAATTGTTATATAATTTTTAAAATTGTCAGTTGTCAAAATGTCTCTTTTTGAAGGATTTATTCTTTAATTTGGATGCTAACATGCTTTCTACATTAGGGTGAAAAAACTTTACAATTCAGAGAATATTGAAGAAACTTACTTTCCAGCAGTAACAAACATCTCATCTTTGCAGTTTGAATAGATAACTGTTGTGGCATTCCCAACATTAAGACCTGCTGCAGGACTGCCACAAATAGCATCTCGCTTGGTGACACTCCACACAACCACACTGCCAAAACAAAAACAATACTTAAACTAACAACTGAGCATCTGAGTGTAATTAGTTTAAGAAAAAATGGAAACTAGGACTATCTTTAATCATTCCAGGGTAAACTCTTTTTTTTTTTTCAAAGCAGGAATTATCTCATTCACTGTGTTTGTGTTTTTATTATCAAGCATAGTACCTGGCACATACCTAACATTTCATAAGTGTATGTTGAGTGATCTTTTTTTGATTTTTGAGAGGCCTGCTTGATGAAGATCTATCTGGTCTATAAGTCAAGAAGGCCAGCTTCTGACACACACATTGGCTATGGAATCCTGGACAAGTTATTTAACCATCAAGTCTCTAAAGTAATTCTTTATAATCATAAATTATAGGAGGGATGGACCTGCATTTGTAAAGGAAGTTTCCTTACCTATGCCAAGAAAATCACAGGTCCAATTCTTATCCCTTATCTCCATATCCCCCTGTCCTAGCTGCCCACTGTGCCTTCCTCTCCCCCACATTGTTCCAAATTCCCCCAGAACTTTCATTTTGAGGAAGGGCCAAAGGCAAACCCTTTCACTACTCTCCCTGATCTATTTCTGACATTTTACTGCTTTTCATGCACTATTTTTTCCCTCTAGAAGGTAAACTCCTTGAGGGCAGGGACTATCTTTTGATTTATATTTGTATCCCTAGTACTTAGCACGGTAGAGATTTAATAAGCATTTAATAAACCTTTGTTGATTTGCTGACCAACCAGAATTCCAGGAATTCATGATAAAACTTTCTGTCAGATTCCTAAGAGAATTTTGGGTTAAATATTGAGATATATATTTTAGGACTTGGCCAATGAAGGAATTTGTATTGCTTAACCATGTATACTTATTACAAAGTTTTTGTTTTTCTTTCTTTTTCTATTAAATGAGGAGAGAGTTTGAATGGGAGGAAGAGAAGTAGATTTTTGTTAATTAAAATTGTTAAATTAAATTTTTGAAAAGAAAAATGTGCATCATGATTTGTCAAGGGCAACCAATAATGTATTTCTTCTATCTGGTTCTATGTATCTTTGTGAGGTATCTATTTAAACTGTTGTAGCCATTAAAGCCAAGTATTAAAATAAATTGAATTTAGAGTCAGATCTTCAAATCACTGTATTTTCAAAGTGTCAAATCAAATTTTAAAAAAATAAACAAACAGGGTGCAGCTAGGTGGCACAGTGGATAGAGCAACAGCCTTGAAGTCAGGGAGTCTGAGTTCAAATCTGGCCTCAGACACTTAATACTTCCTAGTTATGTGACCCTGGCTAAGTCACATAACCCCAATTGCTTCAACAAAATAAATAAACTGAAACATTTTCAATTTTTTAGAAGCAACCGGGTAACACAGTGAATAAAGTTTTGGACCTAGACTCAGAAAGATTTAAGTGCAAATTCTGCCTGGAATATTATCATTAGCTATATGACCCTAGGTAAGTCACCTAATCTCTCATGCTTCAATTTTCCCATCTATAAAATTGTTTGAACTTTGTAACCTTTAAGGGTTCTTTCATTTCTAAATCTATGATCTTGTGCCTTTACACTTACTGAAAATATTTTAATAATTAATAACTTTATATTTTAATTAGTGCAAAAGGCCCTACTATACTTCCTATGCTGCTAATAAAATAGAAATTTTAAAATTTTGCTTCATGTATCTTCATCTCATCCTTTTAAAAATGTATATGTGATTATATTTTATAATGTACTTAATGTATAATAATGCATATATATAATTTAAAATAAATATGTATTGTATAAGCCATATCAAATTAATTGCCTTCTCATTGAAGGAGGAAAGAAGAGAGGGAAGGAAATTTGGAACTTAAAATATTTTAAAAACAGATATGTTATTTTTGCACATAATTGAGGAAAATAAAATATTAAATTGTAATATATATGTAGATAGATAATACACACATATATATTGATAGAACTGCATTTTGTGAAACTGCCTCTCATTGATATCTTCTTACCTATAAACACTTACCTATAATGGTTACTCCTAAGAAACTCAACATTCCAAGAATTTCATGTCTTAGAAATTGAATAGAAAAAAACAAGTAAGAAATTTTTTTTTAGTTCATTACCTTCCATCATCTGGACCTCCTAATGATACCAGGTATTTGCTGTTTGGAGAAAAAGCCAGAGATTCAATTTTGCCCTTGTGAAGTGACAATCGTGCAATGAGGTCCTTCTTTGCATAATCCCACAAAATGACATCTGCCTATAAATGAAAAGAAAAAAACATACAATATACATAATTACAATATTTCATTGTAATAACAATAATCACTATGAAGATAGCTACTTTGTAAACAAGACAAGAACTTGACAGGGCAATTTCTCACTACATTAACTCTTAAACTAATTCTCTTGACTTTAGATCATGTCATTTAAAAATAAAAAGTTTCCCCCCAAATAAAGACCCAGTTCCCTTCAAATAATTCTAGTTTCAATCTTATACATCAAAAAAATTTTTTTTGATATTTTAAAGGGCTGTATCAATTTGGATACTCCTTTTAGTGTCATCAATAGTGACCTTTTATTCTGTGGGATTCTTGATGTAAATTTTCCACATTGGTCTACCTCTAGGGTCTTCCTCTAGATCTCTCAAAATTGCCAATGATGAATTTGTACTCTTATTCTCTTATTCTTCATTCTTATGACCCATTTATTTCTTCTGTTCATATATCACATCAATATCTTTAATGAATTCATCACCTGTAAAATGCTGTAATCTATTTACATATAGCATTATCCCTTCATTGCCTTTGGATGACACGATTATGGTTTTTTTTTCTTTTTTGAGATTTATTAGTTTATGACTTGAGCATATAGTATTACTGGAATTCTAATGATGTAAAAAAGTTTTTTTTTTTCCCCCAGAGAAACCTTGTGTTGTTATTAGATTGATTTTTATTGATTGTGGATCATAGGAGATGCTGAAATGTTGTAGATTTTGAGACAATTGGCATATCATTATCCATAAGAGGGGCATCTATATAACCTTTTCATCAACAGGGAATCACTTTTTCATTTGTTGGACATCCTCTGTAACAGTGGCAAGTTCCTTTGATGAACATAGCTATTTTGTTTTATGTGTCAACTGCTATTAATTATGAAATCAACAAAATTATTTCATCTTCTAAAGAATGTTGTAGGATTTTAACATATATATAAGAGGTACCTTATTGGAAGGAATCCTTCAAAGCTGTATTTTGCTCTATCAACTCAAAAGCTTTTTAAAAATAATCAATAATTAGGATGAGCTATCTTAATATAGGATTTCACTTCAAACTTTCTATTAATTTATTTTTCCTTCCAGTGCTTCTGATTATTTTAAGATACTGCTTCTAATTCTTCATAAAATTCTGCCAATGAATTTATATTCAAAAGCCTCATTATCTCAAGCTGTTTTATTTTGCTAAACTTCCTTATTAAGACATGATCAATTTAATTTTACACACAATATTATTCAATGCTTACTATATCCACAGCCTCTCCACACTTTTCTTAATGTGTAGGCTTTTGCTAGTCATATGTAAAGGTGCTCCAAATCATTATTGATCAGAGAAATGCAAATTAAGACAACTCTGAGGTACCACTACATACCTGTCAGATTGGCTAAAATGACAGGAAATGATAATGACGAATGTTGGAGGGGATGTGGGAAACTGGGACACTGATACATTGCTGGTGGAACTGTGAACAGATCCAAACATTCTGGAGAGCAATTTGGAACTATACTCAAAAAGTGATCAAACTGGGGCAGCTAGGTGGCACAGTGGATAGAGCACCAGCCCTGAAGTCAGGAGGACCTGAGTTCAATCTGGTCTCAGACACTTAACATTCCCTAGCTGTGTGACTCTAAGCAAGTTACTTAACCCCAACTGCCTAAGCAAAACAACAAAAAAAAAGTTATCAAACTGTGCATACCCTTTGACCCAGCAGTGTTTCTATATGCATGTGCAAGAATGTTTGTGGCAACCCTTTTTGTAGTGGCTAGAAACTGGAAACTGAATGGATGCCCATCAATTGGAGAGTGGCTGAACAAATTATGGTATATGAATGTTATGGAATATTATTGTTGTGTAAGAAACGACCAGCAGGACAATTTCAGAGAGGCCTGGAGAGACTTGCATGAACTGATGCTGAACAAAATGAGCAGAACCAGGAGATCATTATACACCGCAACAACAATACTATATGACGATCAATTCTGATGGACATGGCTCTCTTCAGCAATGAAATGTTTCAAACCACTTCCAATTGTTCAGTGAAGAAAGCCATATATACCAGAGAGAGGGATATGAAATGTGGACCACAACATATCATTTTCATGCTCTCTATTGATGTTTGCTTGCATTGTGTTTCCTTTTTCTGATTTTTTTTCTTGTAGATACGATTTTTCTTGCACAACAATGATAAGTGTGGAAATATGTATACATATTTTTGATTTGTCAAGTATTTTAACATAATTAACATGTAGTGGATTTCCTGCCATCTAGGGGAGGGGTGGGGACTAAGGGGGAAAAATTTGTAACAGAAAGCTTTGTAAGGGTCAATGTTGAAGAATTACCCATACATATGTTTTGCAAATAAAAGGCTTTAATAAAGAAAAATTTTTTTTAAATGTGTAGGTTTTTGGATATTCTACGCAGTCACTGTTAGCATCTTTCATTTCTTGATTATAAACTATATATTTTTAACATTCTTTGCCATTTTCTACCCATGTTTATCTCTGCAAAGAGGCCATTGAGTCATAAATATTTGATTAATTAATCTGAAGAGTAGTAGTTTTATTGTATATTAACTTATTTGTACATATTGCTTATTGTCTTCTGAAGTAGATTGTGAATTCCTCAAAGACAGTGACTATCTTTTGCCTTTAATAAATGCTTATTGACTGAGTTATTCATAAACTTTCTTTCTCCTTATCATCTCCAACACATATTGGCACGTAAGGGAATTATTTTCATTGTGGTCTTTTAATTTATATATATTATGATCATTACAAAATAAGATAGTCAAGTGGCCTAAGAAATTATTTTTCTTATTATATTTAGGCACATGATAAAACCAACTTCTAACAATTCTTTGATTTGCACCTCCAACTTAAATGTTGGCTCTCTTTTCATTTAACTGAATTTTCTTGAGGAGTTTTTACTTATTTTAATATGGTAAAATTGATGTGATTCAGTTCCTCCATAGTATGTCAACTACTTGGTTACTGGATAAGGATCTCACATTTAGAATATCAACTTAGTTAATGTTTAGAGATGGTCTCTTAGAACCTTTTATTCCCTTTTCCACCTCTATGATCAGTACAAAAGGAAAATGGGGCTACATAGGACTAAGAACCATTTTATATTTTTGTTTCACAGGTTGCTATGATCAAAAAATTTATCACTTAGTAGCTAGTGATGAGCCCTTCAGTATTTAGCTACATAGCACATATGATCACTAGAACTATATTCAAAGACTTTTCAAGACCAAGGTTTGTGCTACTCTAAAATCATCTTTAATAGTTATCTCCATGCCATGATGAATTATTGGAATAGGGCTTTCATAACCAATAACTATATATATATATACATGTATGTGTATGTATATATACACAGATAAGTTTATACATATATATTATAAAGATTCTGGAGTGGTTTTCTGTTAATTTTACAGATGAGGAAACTGAGGGAAACAGAATAAAGCTGGATTTGAATTCAGGAAGATGAATCTTCCTGACTCCAGGGCCAGCACTTTACCCACTTCATCACCTAGCTGCATTTATATAAACATACACAGAAAAACCATACATGTATTAATTACATATGTTATATATATAAATATATATAGATATACACATCACACACACATATATAATGTATATGTAATTAATATCAAAGACTGTGTGGTTTACTAGTCCTTAGAAAATTCAACCAGAAAGTCAGGTAAAAGGAAGAAGCAAGAGTGAGAGAACCATTGCACAATTTAACTTCATTATCAGACCTAGGATGTAGAAAAACTGTCACTTCTTCTAGAAACTAAGCAATCCTAAGTAAAAGCCTTTCTATGAGGATTATCCTAAATGAATAAAAAAAGTAAATATTGAGGTAGTACAGTACAGCATAAAGAACACTGGTCTCAGAGAACCTGATGTTGCCTCTAATGCTTATTACTTTATGATCTTGAGTGAATCACTTAAACACCTGGGCCACAGTTTTCTCATCTGAAAGTAAGAAGGTTGGACTAAGTGACATTTAAGGTCCCTTCCAGATCTAGAACTATGATATTATACATGTATTATTCTTAAATTATTCACCTTGAACCCCATAAAAGTAACCTGTCCAGAAGCAATATAATCACCATTTGAGGAGATAGTAACACAGGAGACATTATTGCTATGTCCATGTAGAAAATATTGCTTATTTGTGTTTATTGACTCAACAAGAACCGTGCAACCCAAAGGATAGATCAAATGTTCCTGATCAGGATGACATATCAGACCACAAGGAACATGTCCTAGAAGAAGCAAAAGAAATAAAAGTCAGTTGCAGAAGTGGCTGCTATTGCATAATTAACTAAAAGATATAAATGAAACAGCGACTATTGAGAGTATTATTACATGATTTTTCTGAAGCAATTACTTCAAGACAATTTCCAAATGACTTAGAACTGGGAGTGGGGCTCCTGTTTCACTCACAGAAGTGATTCTATGGTACTAAAAAGCCTTTAACAATAACCAAAATCTTGATCTTTCTTATAATCATGAACTATGAGTGCCTTTAATAATCGTATACAAGATCAGTTTCAGAAAAACAAATGATCATGTTATTCTTCTTTGCCCTCAAACCCTCTTGCTATAAATTTACCTATTAGCACTATGAAAGTATTAACTATTATCATCATCATCATCATTCCAAGATTTTAAATTACACAGTAGTAGTCTATCTGCATTTGTGGAAAGAATGTCCAAGTCTGCAATTCCTTAGTGTAGCACATAGATCTGAACCAAGAGGAAAGAAATTTAGGCAAATAAAAAATTACAAATATGGTATTATTACTACTTAATTTTAAATCTCACTATATTGGAGTTATTTCTTTTTAATTTGACAACAAAGACCTTCTCCAGATGAAAAACAAGTTACCTGCCCACCTTCCAGCCTTTTTTTCACTTTCCCACCATACATTCTCACCCACAATCAGAAAATTTATAATCAAATTAGCTAGTTACCATTTTCAGTACTTTGAAGGGCAGGAAAAACATATAAAATAGATGTTAACAGCACAGTGGATTTTGAATTAGGAGCAACTGGTGTCAAATACATAGCAGTGCCCCAAACCCAAGGGACTGGAGTCAATATTATAGTGCTTTGGGTCAGAAAGAACAAACTTCAAAGATCTGAGCTTAGGGACCCCCAAATGGAAGAAGGTGCTTTGGAATAACTTTGCCTATTATAAGGGCCACCTCTGAGCCAGTCAATCAGCCTGATTCCAATCTGTCTTGATGATTCTAGCCCTCTCTCTCCACCATCCTTGTAGCTAGTCTTCCCGGCTCCTCTCAGAGCAACAAATCAGAGGGAGACTCTGGAACAAGGTCAGGGAAAAGGCAGGTAGGATGTAAACTGTTCCCTGCCTCAAACTCTCCGTTTGCCATCTCACCTCTACGCCCATGGGTTTTTCGGTCCCCTTGTGATTCAGAGAATCTTAAAAATGCAAGGGTCCTTAGAAATTGTAAACCCAATACCAAGTTTACAGAGTGGGGGCCATTGTGACCAAGTGACTTTCTTAACATCTTTGCGACAGAGCCGGATTAGCATCTTTCTTCGTTTCTCACCATTGAAACCGATCACCGCTTCAAGCTCCAGTCCAAGCACCTCAGATTCTGGCAGGGTCTCGGAATCCGCCATTGCCACTACAGGATTTTCTTCTCCTTAGCTGAAATTTAGCAAGCACTCAGCGTCTCTCTGTCGCGATGGCAACGAACCTGCAGCTGCGCTTGCGTACAAATCAGCGCCTCTAACCACAAGGCAACTCACATTGCTTCCACGCCTTCTGAAGATCTCTGGCAAGTCGGCTTTATGGAAGGATTCATTCCTCCTGGTGACAAAGCATCTGTCACAGTCCCGTCTAATTTTAGATTGTGAAGGCAAGCAATTTGATAAATATTATACATTTGCTCATATGCAAAATATTTCTATACTAGTCATTTTGTGACAGAAAGCCCAAGACCAAAAAAAAAAAAAAAAAACTACAAGAAATATAGTTGTTTTTTGTTGTTGTTGTTGTTTGTTTGTTTGTTTTGTTTTATTTTGTTTTTAGGAGGGAAACATAAAATTCTTTTTTTATTAAAGCTTTTTATTTGCAAAACATATGTATGGGTAATTTTTCAACATTGATCCTTGCAAAGCTTTCCGTTACAAATCCCCCTTTCCCCCAGTCCTCATCCTTCCCCTAGATGGCAGGATTTATGTTAAAATGTTAATTATGTTAAAATACTTGACAAATCGAATATGTGTATACATATTTTTACAATTATCTTGCTG
>JAJPUD010012357.1:0-47676 GCA_023553655.1 Myrmecobius fasciatus | reverse complement strand
CTCTCTCTTTCTCTGACTTTGTTTTCTGTCCCTGACTCTGTCTCTCTCTCCCTCCCTCCCTTTCTCTCCTTCCCTTCTTTATTGCCCCTAACTCTCTTCCTCCCTTTCTCTCTGTTCCTCTGTCTCTTTCTTGTTGCCATTGCACACTCTTAACTCTTATTAAGTATGTAGTGCACTGAAATCCAATGATCTTTTTTACTTGGGGCCCTCTTGACTGAAGAGAAGACAGAGACAAGAGCTCTGCATAGACAGCACCTGCCCTGCACAGTCTGGGGAGCTCAGTCTCATTCATAGCATAGCTATTGCCTATTAGATTAATTCCAGCCAAGAATGGGTAAGAGGGAGGATAGAGGAGTGAAGAGTCAGAGTCATAGAGAAAAAAAGACTCATTGATAAGTATCTGAGACCAGGAATGGGCTCCTCAAGCTCTTAGCAGAAATGGCAAAAGTAATATTTTCTCAAGAGAAGTTAAATATAAAGAGGCTTGAGGTCTTGCTTCACCATATCTGGGCATTCTTTGCAGATCAAAGTCTCTCTTCAGGAGAGGATCTCTTCAGGGTAGGATCAGAGTTGAACTAAATGACTCAGGAAAAAGAATCTGCATGTGGGAAGGAGATGCAGAACCTGCAGGGAAATTTCAAGAGTTTAGGAGTAAGACTGAGGAAGCCTGAAGAAGTCCCCCCTAAACTGCCAAAGTCTGTCTTTTTTTTCTTCTCAAATTCTCCAAGAGCCCCACCTGTTTGCATGAGAGGACACAACGAAGGAGGTTTCCTGATGGAAAAGAGCTTTCTGATTGAGAGGATCATGGAGCTCAAGCCCCAGGACCTTGTTTCTGACACTTAATGACCTTATGACTTTGGGTAAATCAGCTAACCTCTGATTGCTAAGGTTCCTAGGCCTTAGTTCCCTGTCTACAGAATAAAGGGGCTAGACTAGACTGGTTAATGTCTGAAGTTCTTTCCAGTTCTAAATCTATAATCCTGTGGTCCTCAAGACAAAAGACAGACTACTACAGCCCTGCAGGCTCTGTAGGACTCTCAGGAAAGCCCACATTGGCTCCAACCCAATCACCTGCAACAAATGTTCTTTCTCCTCCTAGATTTCTGCTTGAGATCCTTTAATACCTCCTGCCCTGATTTTTGTTCATATCCTTATTTCCTTAGGCTCCCAGTGCTCGCTTCTTTAGTCAGTCATCGCTCCTCTTCTCAGTCTGGCAGCAGATAGACCTAGACTCAGGGAAGAGAGCCTACAAGGGAAAAACTTCTTCAAAGTCTCCTAGGGCTCTATGGACCATTTCCACATCCCCTATAATGCCAACTTCCTTTCCCTCCCTATAGGAAGGGAAGAAAGACTCTTTCAAAGTCCCTTAGAGCTCTATGGACCATTTCTACTCTGCCATTCCCACATAAGGCTAAACTGCTCTCCTTCCCTTCATTCCTCTTTCCCTTCCTCCCTCCCTCCAGGAAGGGGTCCAACAATAGAGGATGCATGAGTGGTCCTCATTAAGGGAGACAGGAATGGCTGTCTCTCACTTCTTCTAGTCCCTTTTCTCCTCAGGCCTTCCTCCTTCTCCCCATCAGGTTTCATAATCATATTATGGGTCTATCATAAAAGACCCTGCTGCTTAATCATGTCAGATGATTATGAAGAGAGGATGGAGACAATAAACTTGAGTTAATTTCCATAGATTTCTCCTTAACCCTGTGCAGTTGGAGTTTCTAGAGAGGATTACATGACTTACTGAGTAAGAAAGAAGGCAGATTGGAGTGTCTAATAAGAGGGAGTGGCAGCTTTTGTCTGTGTCTTTTCAGTCCTGATATGGGAAGCACTGGTGTGTTTTGGAAAGGGTGCTGGATTTACAGTCAGAAGACTTGAATTCAAAACTCAACTTGGCAACTATGTGACAGTGGGCAAGACAAGTGATCTAACTTCTCTGGACCTTGGCTTTGTCATTTGTAAAATGGGAAAATTGGACTAGACAGCCTCTAAATTTCCTCTTCTAGCTCTAACTTTGGGATCCTATGATCCCAGATCTAGCAAGCAATCAGAGAAAGACTAAGAGAACAGACTTCTCTCAGGGTCCCCATTGGTTTGTGCTAATCCAGAGAACAACATGTAAAAGGAAAGAGCTGCCCATCCCCAGAGAGAAAGAACTAGCTGACTACTCAAAGGAAGGACTTAGTCAGTTCTCTATTGCATTGTGGGTTATTTTTCTCAGGATATCCTTAGGTTAACATCCTGCAAGAGTCAGTGATACCTGTCAGTTCAAGTAAGCACTTACCAGGAAAGAAAATTCTGTGTCATCCATTTTAAAGGTTTTACTGTCATTTTCATCAGGGATACTAGTGCTTAGGGAGCCCTCTTCAACAGCAGACATGGCTCAGGGATGGAAATCCCTTTTTGAAAGCACTCAGCTTCGTGCTAAGTAGGTTGCTGGCAACGAAACATATGATTCTGGAGACACGTTGGCAATTAACTATGAGTAACTGCAGGCAGGATTTTCCAGCTTAGCCAAGTAAGGTTCTAAAACATAGCAGATGTGTCAAACCACTAGGTTACCTTGTTCTTTGTAATTTGGAAAAACATGTCTATGGTTATTCCTTCCTTTACCCAATTGTACTTTCTCATCCAAATTCCAAAACAAAAATTGATGGACCAGGTCTTTCCTCCAAACCCATTCTCAGAAAAATCAATCAAACCACTGATTAGCATTTACCAACTCCTTCCCAGTGTCCAGCCAAAGGGAGAAAGGAAGAAGAAGCAGGGACTTCATTCTTAGAGAATTCTTACTTTAATTATAGAGACAATATTCACCATCCTCAAGACATCTGAACAAACTGTGACAACATTAAAAGAAACATCATGGACAATATGGCAGGATGTAGCTGAGAGCTCTGAATCCCATGGAGTGGGGGAAGGTAGTTCTAAGCTTGAGAAAAGAAGGCTTCATGGAAGAGGTGGGAGTTAATGTTGATCTTGAAATATGAGAAAGATGATCAGATGAAATTGTGTCTTACCATTCCCTATTCACTGAATTTGCTCATTAAATGAATACCAGAATATCAGAGATAAAAGATTGAACTCATTTTACCCAGTGAGGAATGGGTAAACTAAGGAAAGGAAAAGGAAATTGATACATAAAATGAGTTAGTGGCATATTTGAGAATCAATTGGCCAATCGAATATTTGTTAAACACTTAAGTATGAGGCAGAGGGGATATAATGACCAAAAGCAACAAAATCCCTGCCTTCCTCCATTCTAAACTAGTGCCCTTTTCACAGTGACACACTACTTCCATTCTGGTTTTCATAGTAACAGAATCCTGGGACTGAAAAAAGCCTGAGAGGTCATCTAGCACTAAAAAGGCATCATATTGGCAAAATCTCTGACTAATGCCCTCCTGAAGATCTCTAATGATGAAGAATTTCCCATCTCTTTGAGGCAGCCTATTTCAATTTGGGATAGCTCAGTTTGTTAGAAATCGTTCCCTTCTGTTTCCTAGTAACAGCTAGGGCTTGGATAGTCTTTCCAATTTGGAAATTTCTTTATACAGGTGACTCATGAGTCATGGCTGAGCCAGCTGGATGTGGAATTCTGGAGGATTCCTAGCCTACCTCTGTAAGACAGTGGAGGGTCTCACTTTTCTCTAGTCCTGTCTCAGATGGACATTGGAGCCCTTCATGCTAGATGAATGATTGATAGCAATGATACAAGTAAACATGACCCTATGGATGGGGATTAGAGGTGCATTTCAACAAGGCAACCTGGGCAGGAAATAATGCTCTAATGAGGGGTTTTTAGGCAGTGTGGTGATTTCTGAAACCCCTCTCTACACAAGCCAGGAGTCCAACCAGTTCCTTGCTTCTTCCTCTAATTTGCTAAAAATTAATCTTAATACTTCCCTTCTAAAGCAAAAGACTCCTAAAAGATCAAAGAAAGAGAAAAAGGACCCATATGTACAAAAATAATTTCAGCAGTTCTTTTCTTGGTGGCAAAGCCCTGGAAATTAAGGGAGGCCCTTCAGTTGGGTTGTTTATTGTTAGTATTTGTCCTTCATTCTGGAAGAGGACCATGACATCAAGAAAGATGTCATGACTTGCAAGTGAATTGGTTTTAAGTGAGGAAGGTCTGTGCAAAGTCATCAGCCTTATTCTCTCTTCCAGAGCTATCTAGGTTCAGTGGAAAAATATAGATCAGGACAACTGGAGATGGCCCTGGATCCAGCTTTGGCCTTTTAAAGTTAAGATCATTAACAGGAAATGTTTATCTGAGGCAATGTCCATTCAGTGATTAAGACAAGGAAAAAAATAAGGCTAAAAATGGCCTCTAGTCAAAAAAATAAAATCAATCTTGGAAGGGAAGACCCTCAGGTTTCTGGCTAAGAGAGAAACAATTTCTATTTACACTCACTCTGAGTCATGAGAATTCAATGACCAAGTGAAGTTTGGTCAGACACCTACTGTTGGCCAATCAATGAGAGACAGAATGATTTGGGTTTAAGTCATGGTCCATAAAAAAAAAAGAATTTTAGCCCATAAAGAGATCTAGCTAGGTTTCAGTGATCAGCATTTTTATTCCTTTGGGCAGAGTACCTGCAGATAAAAGTATGATTACTTATGTGGACAAAGGGAAAGGAGGGAGAAAGGGCAAGAAGGAAGAATGGAAAGAATGAATGAAAAAAGATAGAAGAAAGGAAGGAAGGAGAAAGCATCATTTGGGTAATGGTTCAAAGAATTAAGACATATAAATGTAATGTAATATCTTATGTCATAAAAATGATGAAAGGGATGGTTTAAGAATACCTTGGGAAGACTTATATGAAATGATGTAGGATATATGAATTGAAGTGGTCAGAAGCAGGAACACAATTTATATATTAAAGTCACAATACTATAAAGACAAGCAATTTGAAAGTCTTAAGAACTCTAATCAATGAAATGACCAATCATGATTCCAGAGGCTCAGTGAGAAAGAATATTATCCACTTCCTAAAGAGAGATGATGGATTAAAAATATAGAACAAGACACAGTTTTGGACATAGCTAATGTGATATTTTTTCCTTGCTTGTGCATATTTGTTACAAGAGTTTTGTTTTTCTTCTTTTACCTACTATGCAGGCATGGAAGGTAGGGTAGAAGAAAAATAAATGTTTATTTATTGAAAAAAATTAATTCATTTAATTTTTAAAACAAGCAGGCCAAAAATAATCACACAAAAATATCCCAAACCCAAACACCACAGGATCCTGTCTATAGATTGGCCTCTTCTTGGAATGCCTCATAAGAGATGGTGCCCTTGTGAACTCTCAAAGATGCACATCAGACAACACCAGCCCCATTGGATTCAATGATCTGAGAACATCACTATCAGAGGAGGTGGTTCAGAGGGTAAGGAGCTAAGTCAAAGTTGCACAGAAGTCTCTGGCAAAGACAGTTGTCTATTGATCATCCTGCAATGCACTAGTAAACACCCTGTTTTTAAAAACACAGCTTAGCTTTCCTCACTTCCAAGAAGAGTCAACACACTCAGCTGCTTCTCAATGTGGACCCTTACAAGTATGCTTGCCTTAATTACAGAGGTACATTTGCCACATGAGTCAGCTGAAACGGCAAAGCTTTAATTAAAATTCATTTGGGTTTCGCCAGTTTCTACAAATTGTAGTCAATTTGCATTTTTGGTTTACACACACACACACACACACACAGAAAGAGAGAGAGAGAGAGAGAGAGAGAGAGAGAGAGAGAGGAAGAGACAGAGACAAGAGACAGAGACAGAGACAAAGAGAGACAGAGAGACAGACAGAAAGAGAGAGCTAAACCTCTTCATCTGAAAAAAGTTGAGTTTGAAGGGAAAAACAATTTAAATAGTGTCTACTATATGCCAAGTGTTTTTTTTTTCAAGGATTATTTCATTTGATCTTTAGATAACCCTGCAGAGTAGTGCTATTGTTATCCCCATTTTATAATTGAGGTAGTTGAGGCAAAAGTTAAGAGACTTGCCACGATGACACAACTAGCAAGTGTCTGAGGCACTATTTGAACTCTATTCTTCCTGATTCCAGAATCAGCAGTCTATCCACTGCCTCCAACTAGAGATTACTCAGAAAGAGAAACCTCTCCTGGTCACCCAAACCAAAACGTTCTGAGCCCAGATGAGTGAGAATAGGCTTTATCACTGAAGGTAAGTAAACTTAATGTGCCTTTGATATATTCAATGTTATCTCATATATTCTATTGCCATGCTTCTTTTGACATTCAAATATTCAATTTGTCCAATGAGAGAATTCCATGCAATCATTTATATCCTTTGTACTCCTATCTCTTAATTGACCAGAACCTACCACTAGGATTTCAGTCAAGAAACCGACCAGTTGTATTAGAAGGGAAATTAGAGTTTAATTTAGACCTTAAAAGTTAGAGAACAGATAGTGCACCCCATATCCCCACCCCTCAACTTAGAGATGAGAGAACTGAGGGTCAATGATTTTCCCAAGGTTTTAAGTGACAGAGCCAGGATTTAAACCCAGGTTCAGCATTCCTTCCATTGTGCTATGCTGTATTCTCTCTTTTCTAAGTCTAAATATTTCTAAGCTAAAACGAACTATGTTAACTAACGAATAAGCTACCTTTAAAAAGACCAATTTGCTGAAGTCATAGTAGACCCAGGAACTTCTTCAATCAGCTACTACCATCCAGTCTACCTGACCCTGATTCCCAACTAATCTGAAGCTGCCAACCATCCTAGAGACAGGTAAGCTGATGTCTCAGACAGCAGCTGTGCAGGGATTGTCAACTAAAGACTATTTAATTGAGATGCCACATCAGCAAAATATGAGAGCATTCATCCATCATTTGCAAGTGGTAGTTTTCTAATACTACATGGCTAGCCCATGGTGGAGTTAGAGTACTGGCCTTAGAGTTTAGAAGATATGGTTTCAAATCCTGACTTAAATTTTCTAGTAATGTTACCCTGGGCACATAATTTCATTCAAATTAAGTTCCCTCAACTGTAAAATCATGACAAAAATAACCCTTACTTTTACTGGGTTGTTGTGATCAAATGAAGTAAAATATATAAAGTACTTCACAAATTTTGAAGCATTATATTATTATATTATTGTTAGCTATCATCATAATTTTTGTTGTACTACTAGCTTCTTAGTGCCAAAGGAGTAGTACATTTATTTTTGCTACAAATATAGGTATGTAGTTTTGGGCACCCAATAAATGTAAGGATTCAAAGTTGAGTCTTCTTAGTTCTGAGATTAGAAAACTATTTTTTTTTTTTTTTTTTTTTTTGCTGAGGCAATTGGGGTTAAGTGACTTGCCCAGGGTCACACAGCTGTTACGTGTCTGAGACCAGATTTGAACTCAGGTCCTCCTTACTTCAGGGCTGGTGCTCTATCCACTGCGCCACCTAGCTGCCCCATTAGAAAACTAAATTAAAGTTAATGAGTCAAGGCACAGAGATCTTTGTTACAAAACAGAGGGCCCAAGCTCTAGAGGAGGCATTCCAGAAATATAGCATCAGACCCATACAATTGTGGACATAAAAGAAACCATGTAGATCAGATCATCCAGCCAGTACCTGAACAAAAATTCCTTTCATAAGAATCCTTGACAAGTGGCAAGTTAATCTTTTCTTAAATATTCCTGGTGATTGGTATTATATGATCTTCCTAGATGCCCTGTTTAACTTTTGAATAGCTCTCTCTAATCAGTAGGAAGGCAAGTCAGCAAAACACATTTATTAAATGTCTACAACATGTAAGGTATTGTTTAAGCCCACAAATATAAGCAAAAAGAGACAATACTTGCCCTCAAGATACTTATATTTGAATGGAAGAAAACACATAAAAGCTTTGTGCAAAAAATTAGGATAGAACTCTTGATTGTTTTGGAGTCAGATGAACAAAAAATTTATATCAACCTTTCATTCAAAATACTTATGTATACGTAAGAAATGTTTAATTTTCCAATTCCTTTCCACTTTTTGGAGAAATTCACTGGAATTGTTTAAAAGTTCCAATATGAACTCCTTAGTTTGGCATCTAATGCTCTCTACAATGTAGCTTCAACTTATCTTTCTAGCATATCACTCATACACTTGCCATGCGAGCTCCATTTGACTATTAATTTCCCCAAACTTGACATTCTATCTCTTGCCTCCATAAATACATACCACTGTCTCTCATGCTTATAATGCACTCCTTTTTTAATCTCTCTGAAGGCTCAGCTCAGGTGCTACTTCCTTTGGAAATTCTACCAGTAGTAGAATATTCTCTCTCTTTCTCTGTTTCTGTCGCTCTCTCTGTCTCTTTCTCTCTGTCTCTATCTCTCTCTTGCTGTCTCTCTCTGTCTCTGTTTCTCTATCCTTATTTATTCACCTTTACAAATACCCTATACTAGACTTTTGATTTTTGAGGGCACCAGCTAGGTTGATGTGCACTTTTTAAGTCTCAACACCAGTTTCTATGCTTTGGACACATTTGTTCAATAAACTATTTTTTATTGAATTTAACATTATCTAAAGCCTTCAAGTAACTCCTATACAAGAAGTATTCAATTATATGGGCATACACATAAAAAAGGTCTATCATGTGCAGATATAGTTTTCAAAGGGGACTGAAATTTTATGTACTGGGAAGAAAAATTATATGTGCTATTATATGTTTGGATCCCCAAAGTAAAGTCAGAGGACCTGGGTTTAATTCTTGATTTTGACATTTACTACTTATATAACATTGAGTATGTCTTTCTCATTCTAGGTTTTGATGTCCTGACCTGTAAGTTGAGGGGTTTGGAATAGATATATTCTATGCTAGCTCTAAAATCTATGATGTGGTGAATTGACCCTTTGGAAATAATAACTGTCCTTGGTGCTGAATTATCTCCATTGGAATCCCGAACTAATAACCATTTGCAGCCTAATCCTTTTTTTTCCCCCCTAAATCAGTTGCAGAATCAGAATAATAAAATGTCTCTCATAGGCTGGTTGGTCCAATCTGTATCTGAACAAGGATCTCCTTTACAATATCTCTGACAAATCCAACCTTTGCTTGAAGGGTTCTAGTAAGGAGGTACTGGGGATATGCTGGAGGCAGCTCATAATGATAGGGATGACTTAAATTTTCAGTGCAATCTTGAGTTATTGTTTTGTGATTGTCTAGACTTAATAAAGTGATGGAGAAAATGTTAATAATGCAAATTAAACTTCAAAGTTTTCATGCCACATATTCTTACCCACTTCTCCAGGAAATTAGTTGTTAAACATTTACCAGTACATTATTGCTCTGGAACCCACTCACTTTTCAGGGAGCTCATTCTACTTTAGGAGAGCTCTAATTGTTAGAAAGTTTCTCCTTACTTCCAAGCAAAACCTGAATCTCTCCAACTTTTATTTATTGTTTTAAGTTCTTCACTCTGGGACTAAGCAGAGTAAGTCTAATTTCTCTCTTCCATGATAGAAATTACCACTCTAACCCCATACAATGCCTCTTTTTGGAAGCATGTGGTTAGAATGTGTTGAGGAAAGAGAGGAAGAGTATGACTAAATCTTGCATACTGGTGATATCTTTCCAATGATAGGAAGGCAGAGATGCTGCCTACTGGGGAAAAGTCTCATTGATACAGTATTTCCAATTTAATGTGGAAATTGAGAGTGGAAACACTACCATAATAGGTACATTCATCATGAGCACCTATGGTTAGGGCTTATTAGGAAAACTGCACACATCCTCCATTTGAAGCAAAGCCTATACTTAAGCTACTTTAATAGCACTTCTCCTCTTCCCCCAGATATGCACCAAAGCTTGATGAGGACTCCCCGAAAGTCAGGAGTAATGCAGTTTTATATTAAGCACAGTGAAACCCACTTAACTCTTCTGATGACTGAGAAATTACAAGATTTGACAGGAGAAATATTATATATGGAAACACCCTCTCCCAGGGTCAGAAGGAATATGAACATGGATAAATTTTTAAAAAGCTTTTATTAATAATGACTTACACTGGTTCACAGTGGAATCTCTTAGACCATTGTCATGGTAGTAAAGTATTCATTTAACTTAAAATACAGATGCTTACAGGGCTTGGAGTTAGGAGATCTAGATCCTGGACCCAGCTATATTGCTAAAGAGTTAAATGACTTTTTCATAGTCTGAACATTAGACTGAGAGTCAGAAGTCATGCGCTCTTTTTTCTACTTTTGCCACTTCTGAGCTTGGTGATATTGGGTAAGTCAGTCAACCCCTCTTTTCCTCAGCTTGCTTTTCTGTCAAACTGATGTATTTAATCTCTCTCTGAATTAACTCATGGGGTTGTTGTCAGAATCAAAAAAACCCTGTAAAACACTGCATAAAACCAGCCATGATCATCTATGATCCCTTGGTTATCATTATTACTAGTTTTATTAATAACAAGAATATATATGTATTTAGAAACTATTGTGGAATCATTTTTCAGTTGTGCCTGACTCTTTGTGACCTCCTCTCTGGATTTTTTTGGCAAACATACAGAAGTGGTTTGCATTTCCTTCTCTAGTTCATTTTACAGATGTGACTTGCCCAGGATCATACAGGTAGAAAGTGTGTGAGGCAAGATTTGCTGACTTGAGGCCCAGTACTTTATCCACTGGATTTAGATTAGTAGAACTTAGATTTATGATTCTGGGTAAGTCATTTGGACTACTCCGAGTCTCAGTTTCCTTATTTGATAAAAAAGGTTAGAATGGATGGTACTACTTACCTCTATAGGTTAAACTTTGTAAACCTTTAAGCACAGAAGTATAAACAGTGATTGATGATGATGATGATTAAAACCTGAAGAGACTGAGACCATTTCCTTCTTCAACTCATTTTATCGAGTAGGAAACAGGCAAACAGGGTTAAGTGACTTGTCCAGGGTCACATAGTTAATAACTATCTGAGTCCTGATTTGAACTCAGGTATCCTTGACTTCAGGCCTGGCACTCTAGCCACCATGCCACCTTGCTGTCCCTCATTATTCATATGTAAATAATAATAATAATAGCAGCTGCTCACCAAAGAGGCAGGTAGTAAAAATATCAGCCCTACTTTGTAAAGGATAAACATGAAGCTTGGAGAAATTAAATGATTTCAATCATTCAACAAGCATCAATTAAGTATTCATTATTAGTTAGACATTCTTAGCCCTGGGAATAGAGAGAAAGAGAAAAAAGAGATAGTCATTGCCCTCAAGAAATTTATATTTTATAAGAGACACACAACATGTATGTTTAAAAGTAAATATAAAATATAGTGCCACTAGGTGGTGCAATGAATAGAGTGCTGGGTCAGGAGTCAGGAAGATATGAATTCAAATTTTGCCTCAGACACTTACTAACTTCAAGTCACTTAATCTTGTTTAAGTTTCCTCATCTATAAAATGAGCTGGAAAAGGAAATGATAATTTACTCCAGTATTTTTCCCAAGAAAACCCCAAATGGGGTCACAAAGAGTCATACCTGAATCAACTGAACATAGTAACAGTGAAATATAAGGGAAATATCATGTGATTTCATTGGTTCAGAGAACTTCTGGGTGAAAAGTTCCTTTACCAATGCAGGTCTCAGGAATGTTTCCTATAACTTAAGAGTCAGAGAGTTTTCTTAGGTGCTGACAAGTTAAGTATTAAGTTCAGAGTCACACAGCCAGTATGTGCCAGAGAAAGGACCTGGAACTCTTATGATATAAACAAATCAGATACAACATAACTTGTGGAGTAGAGGAGGAAAGAAGAGCTGGAAGGGGGGATCAGAGTTTCATATGGGGGGGTCCTTGAAATAAACTATTATAAAAAAATTTATAAAAATAGGGAATTCTAAGAGGCTGGGGGAGTGCTTTCCAGGAATGGGAGGAATTCTGTGCAAAAAGCAGAGATGGAATGTCATGTGTCAGAAAAAGCAAGGTCAGTCTGTCTAGACTGTTGATTGCATGAAGAGATAAGATGTCTAACAAGTCTGCAAAAATCTGCTGAGATGGACTGGGAGGAGCCTGAATTTGTTATATAGCTGATAAGTAATAAGAAGTGGAGGTGAGATTTGTACCCAGGTCTCCGGACTTCAAGTAAGTAGCTTTTCCCATATAGTGAAGGTCATTATCAACAAGATTGTTCAGATGGCGATGGGAAACAAGGAAGGTTTAATGAAGAATATAGAATCTGAGTTAGCTTTGAAAGGATGGGTCAGAATTCAGGATCTTGGGATGAATTTCCCTAATCAAGATCTTTCCATGTATCTTATATACTTTTCCAGATAGACAAGGAAATAGACTTCAGGAACAGCCCTTCCCACTAATTAAATGGCCTCAGGAATAAATGCATTGGCCTTGACCAGAGGCCAAGATAGGGAATTCAGATTTATTCAATCTGACAGTTTAATAGAATGTGTTATGCTTTTTTTTTTTTTTTAACTTCTTCATGGGTAAAACTCTGAACTGAACCACAAACCCCCCTCAACAATAGAAAAATAAAACATACTTTCAATCCCATTTGATGACTTGGAAGCTTCCTGTACACACATCAGCACAGATGTGGCGATGTCTCTTGCCTGCTGCTGGCATCAGGCATTGATAAAAAAAATGCCACATATCCAAGCTTCCAGACAGGCAGCAGCCAGCTCTTCTGGTTCAGTCTAAGGTCTCAGCCCATGCTGGGGCCTTGCTGAGTGAAAAATGGGCATGGAGAAGAATGTCCATTCCAGTAATTTGGGAGGCCTGTACTCAGTGCTAATTGGTACTATGAAGAGTCAGGGTAGAGGAGTTCTTGGAAGTCCAGAGTACCTTCTTTCTGTGGGGGGGCATTTCCATCATAGGAGGCAGAAACATTAAAGGTTAGGAACATGTGGGAGTATATCCCAAGGTGCTTCCAAAACTGATACTTAAAGGAAAAAATTCCCTTAGTATACATGACAAAAGATTTCTCCTGCCATTTGGAGATCTTTAAAAATGGGGGACTTACTAGCCCTACCCTCACTCCTGCAATGCCCATTACACTTTTTGGCTGCCCCTAATGGCTATATGATCTAAAAGCTGTTTCTCTGATACTAGTTAAACTTTCTTCGATACCTTCCCCCTACCTCTATGATATAAATCCCAGTTCTACTGGGCTAAATCCAATTGGAACAAGTCTTCCTCTTTTCCATGGAAGTCTTTATAGACATTTAAAACCAGCCACCATTCTGCTACCTTCTTGACTTAGCTCTTCTCTCCAACCTATTGTTGTTCTTCCAATTAATCCTCCTAATTCATCATATTATATCTCTTTACCATCCTGCATGCCTCATGAACACAATCTCTCTTAGGAACATATATATTCGGAACTGGAAAGTTCTTTAGAGATCATCTAGTTCAATCATGTCATTTTAGAAAGGAAGGAATTCTGCTTCTATGAGAGAGGTAGATTTTGTTCATTAGAGTTTGTCAATATCCTTTCTAATTGTGTCAACCCCAAATAACCATGGTACTCCAGCTATGGTTTGATTGAAGCAAAGGATCAAGGGATTCAAGATTCGGACCATTGTTCCAGGCCATTCTTAGCTCACAGGCTATTCAAAAATAGGAAGTGGATGAATTTGACTTTTGAGATCCATTTTACCAACACCTGCTCTAGATTGTTGAGACTTTTTTGGGAAGCTAACTCAACTGGCTAGTGAGTTAGCAGTACAATCCACAAACTTAGTAGCAAGGGCTTCATCCAAGTCATTGATAAAAACTGAAACAAACAAGAACAAAGATAGCTCTTAAAGCTTGATACCCTGCCATACTCTGATTCCTAAGTGTTTTTAAAAATAATTTATTGTCTATGCTCTAACCCTCTACTTCCAAGATAAGTCCCTTTAAAAATTATCAAACCCTACCTCACAAACATGGTAGGGATTTCCTTAATGAGAGAAGAATCAGGTTATACATATACACACAGCATATATCTCTAGATAAATAGATGATAGATTGGATAGATAGAGAGGTAGAGAGATGGATAGATGGATGGATGGATAGAGAGCTGTGTGTATTTCTGCAGGATGATAGGAGACTAATCAGAAGATATATACAATTAGTTATCATAAAGTTAGTTTTAATCCTATTTGCCTTATCTTGATAACTCCTCATTGTCTATTCTCTGACTAGAAGTTGACCTATAGTTATCTGCTCCTTTGAGTAAGAGATTCAGACACACTTCAGTTGTAACTCCACAAAGCCTTAGAATTCCATCTCTCTTATTGAAATCCTTAGAACTTTATCTCTGGCAGAGACACTGAACCATCATGGTTTGGGGAAGGCCAGAGTGAACATACATGAATGTCACTAACATGAGGAGTGACCTTGTTCTCCAAAATCCTTAACCTGTTTCCTTAATCAGTTATAGGCCTATCATCCAGGAATTTATCTAACACTTATGGGCAATAATTCATATTTTGACTTTTTTCCTTCTTGGAGGTAATTGATAGTTTTCTTCCTTTTTGCATGAAAAAAATGATCCCCAAATGATCTCTTATTAGTTTCAAGTACTATATCTTTTTTAGCTATTTTAGTTATTTATACACAAGAATAAAATGATTCAAGGCATTTTCTCTAGAGATGAGAAGCCTTAGGATTGGGATATTATAGCTATTCTTAATCATTTGAAGCATTTCCATGTGGAAGAGGGATAAAATATATTATGTTTGCTCCTCAGAATAATGGTAGAGGTTGTCCAGAAAGACAATCTTAGAGTAAAACAAACTATCTGGAAAGGTAGTGAGTTCCCAGTTCAAGTAGAGAATAATTGAACACTTGTCAGGGATGTCATAAAGGGGGTTTCTTTTTTAGAGTGGATTAGGTAACTGTGGTGGTCCCTTTAATCTCTGCTAGTCTGTTTCTTAAATCTAGTACCTGATTAAATTATACTATTAGGGTGGGGTATTTGAGAAGAAGACAAGAGGGGGGCATAGGTATATATCATCATTATTTGGGGTTTGTTGCTATATCAACTCTTGATTAATTCTTTTGTGAATTGTCTTTCCCCAAAGTGTGAGTGATTTAAGTGCAAGTACTGTCTTATTTTTTTTTCTTTCTCAACACTTAGCATACTGCTTGATATGTAGTAAGTAAACTCTTAATGAATATTTAAAAAAAATAAATCATTTACTTTTTCATTCAATAGCCTTATTAAAGTAGGGTGGGTGAAAAGATACTGTGGTGGGTATGGGTCACTGTCTCTTCTGTAATCTGCAGCTCAACCTTATCTAATGCACTTATCAGGAAATATTGGACATTGTTGTTATCTCCTTACTAGATTATAAACTCCATGAAGGCAAAGATTTATCTAGATCTTCTATCTTGTGTGCCTAGCATAGGACATCCAACATGGGAGGCACATGATAGGATAGAAAAATCATTTATTAAGCAGTTACTTTGTGCCAGGCAACAAATGAAAAAGTAAAGCATTTATTAAGTGCTTACTGCATATCAAACAATAAATAAGAGAATAAAGCAGTCAGAGGCTATAAATAAAAGCAAGAAAGACAGTTCCTGTCCTCAGGTAGCAAATCAATATATGCAAAGTGGCTACAAAGAAGTTTCCACATCTATATGAGCTCAATAATGCTTTCCCAAATAAAACAGGGGAGATATCCAACATATTTATTCATATTTCACTTTATATTTAAAGAATGCTTTACATTCTTAACATCATTAGTTCCTCATCATGACCCTATGAGATAGGTAGTGCAAGAATTATTTCCATTTCACATATGAGGAAACTGAGATAGATATGCCAGATCATTCTAATGGAGCTGGGTCTCAGACCCATGTCTCTTGACCTCAATTTCATGGCTTTTGGCTCTTCCCAAAACAGCAAAGGTTTCCTACTTCACCCACTACTCAGGCTGACGTAGAACAAGCTGAGGACAGTTTGTTGGGATTGCCTATCCTGCCCCATGCTTAGACAAAGCTGGCAATGCTCAGGTGTTGACATGGGGAAGAAGAAACATCTTTCCTTTTGCTATTTCAGAGGCTAACTGTTTGGCTCCAAGGGATAGAAGACAAATTCATAGGATTTCAGAATTGGAACAGGCTTTAGAGATCATCTAGCCTGAGGCTCTTATTAATATGTGAAGACAACTGAGATCCAAAGGGGTAAAGTTACTTTTCCAAAATCATGTTACAACTTGGTAACAGATCTGGAATAGAAACCCAAGTTTCTTAGACTCTCAGTCCAGTAAGCTCAGATTAATTCACAATGAGATGAGAATAATAGATGTGAATGGTCAGAGGAAAAAGAATTTATGATTTTGCGGTGTCAAGGCATGGATCCAGCCAGGAAATGGTATGGTGGATCTGACACTGGGATTGATAAGGTGAGAACTCATTGATCAGACTATTTTTGAGGGTATTTATCTTTTAAAAGAATACCCTGGAGAAAGTCTTCCTTATCCTAGGCTGGTAGATGGGAATGGGTAGTTTTAGACAGTGGACCTTTTTTAGTTCTCCTTCCATTGCTTAGGTCATCCAGTCCAGGACTTGAACAGGAACCTCTATCTACTACAACCCTAAAAATGACCATTCAGCTTTCCTTTGAAAACTTCTAGCAGATTACAAGGAACATTTTTCCTAAATCGAATTATCAGCTTTAGTTGTTTTGGTGAGATAGAAGTCTTATCATTTGCCCTATCAATGCATCCTAAGGTTCTCTAGGAATCTCATCATCTGTTCTTTCTCAGATCCCTGAGTCCCATTTAGGACTTTTAGTCTTTCATCTTGCTTTTGATACTTTTAAGGATTCATTCAACCTTCTGACACTCATGGAAACACACATCTCAAAAAGATACCATATCCCTGGTCACCCTCTTCAGTACTGGCTGCTCCTTCCTTCATGCCCCATAGATAGTGAGCCAGAAGGAATAAGCATGCTCATTTTCCCCTGATATTGCCTCAAAACCTTCCCTCTGCTATTACTACTCGTTGACACCTTGCTTTTGTTGAACACTATCTGTCCATGATAGCCTGTTCAGGTCCTCATTACTGTAACACAAGTATTCAATCATCCATCATATTACTTGGTACTTACAACTGCTTTGCAGAGAAGGTAGGCAGTTATCCTTACTCACATTTTATAGATATAAAAACAACTCTGTGAGATAAGTAGTCCCAGTGTTATTATTCCTATTTGATGTCTGGAAACTAATGCAATGAGAGGTAAGGGGACTTCTCCAAGGTCATATTGTGAGTTAGTGCTAAGTCTGGAACTCAACTTAGGTATCCTGACTCTGAGCACAGGAATCTTTCCATTACATCAGAAGCTAGATGTTTTGGTTACCTTGTGTAGAAGACAAATTAGGAGGGGGAGGATACATCTTACACAGGGAAAGAAGCCGAGTTCTCACATGCAGGGCACTTTCTTTTTTTTATCTCTCTGCCGTCTCATTGAAAGCTTGTTTCCTGAAGAGGCTACTTCCCCTTATTTGCCTAAAATACTCTGTGGACCAATAAGGGACTGGAGGAAGTGGGGGTGGAAGGTACAAAGAGGTAGGTTTCAATTCAACTGAAAGGAGAGCTTCCTAATAATCAAAGCTGTCTAGAAACAGAGACTATCTTTTAAAATACTGAGTCTCCCCTCTCTGAAGTCTTCAAAATGAAGTGAATGACCACTTTTTAGGATCCTTATTTATGGAGGGAATTTCTGCTTTGGATGTGAATTGGACTAGAGGACCATAGAGATCCCTTTGGTACTGAGATTCTCAGATTTTATAAAATACTCTTCTGCCTCATTTTGGGAAGGAATTTGGATTATAGATAAATTCAATATACATATGTATGGAATACACATACATGTATAAACATATGTACATATATACACACATGCATGCACGCATATTATATATATGTATATATATAGTCATATATAAACATAGATCTTCTGGAACAAATTAGAAAAGGGAAAAGCAAAAGAAATAAGAAAACTTTTATATATGTGTTTATGTAGGTAATGATCTCCAAAACACTCTTCCCACCATTCTAACATATTTGTGTATGCATATACACACACACACATGCACACACAAACATACTCATCTTCTATTTTCCAGGAGAAAATGTCTCCAATAGCTCATCCTATATTCTTATGATCATTCTAACTTACTTTTCTAATTTGCTCCAGGAGAAGAGCATATGTTTATTCATGAAAACAACCATCTCTTCAGGAGAAGAAAAATAATACCAGCCCAATAAAGACAATAAGTGTATTGATTGTCCTTGAAATGCTCTGGGACTTCCTCTCAATTGTATTCTGTAGCAGAAAATTCAGTTCAATTCCATCCAACAAATATTTGTAGCTGCCTGTTCTGTGCAAAGAGGGGTCTCTGCTTCACTTAGGGATGTCTGGGGGACAGAGATTGGTTGCTACCCCCAGGGAGCTCACAGTCTAGTAAGAAAGAGAAGACAGGGTAATGGATTATTAGAGTACAAGGCAATAAGTGACAAGGTCCATGAAAAGTACAAATTTAGGGGACAGTGAAGGAAAGGGACAGTTCATATCCATCTATGGAGACATCAGGAAAATTTTTACAGGAGATGATATTTGAACTGGAATTTGAAGTATTTCAACAAGCCGACAGGAGTATGGTAAGGAGGGTTGTGGTGCACCTTTATTTCAGAATCAAAGGAAGATCAAAAGAAAGAATATTTCAGCTAGGGGTTTTGGTAGTCAACAATGGCATTGACTAGGACCCTTATTTTTTTGGAATTCAGGAAGCTGAGCTTCTGAGTTCTCTCTAGTTTCGGCTGATAGTTACTAACCAATTTCTTTCAACTTCTGATACTGCACAGGATGAAAGCAGGTGGAGCTTCTCTAGTTAGAAAGCAGAGAGAATGTTGAGTTTTATATTGGTCAGTAGCCAGAGCATCTCTGCCCCAACAAAGGTCAGGATTTCTTCTGTGGAAACAATAAAAGGTCCCACATGCCAAAACACATTCTTGCTATGGACGTACATAGTATTGCCTATTTGTGTTGTTTCCAGCCTTCTTTGCTGGACCTTGAGCAAATGGAGGGCAAAGATTATGTCATTTATTTATTTAAGTGTTCTGGATATCGTCTAATATAGTACATGCTGTACTGTATCCATTGGGTTTTATCCTAATGGGTGTAAGGAACTTCCAGTGTGCAAACTCCTTCCCTGCTTGCCTGTAACTTGGCTTTAGAATAACATTTCTTGGGCAGCTAGGTGTCGAAGTAAATAAAGCACCATCTTTGAAGTCAGGAGGATCTGAGTTCAAATGTGATCTCAGACACTTAGCGCTTCCTGTGTTACCCTGGGCAAATCACTTAACCCCAATTGCCTCAGCAAAAAAAAAAAATAAAAAAATAAAGCTTCTCAAACTGACATTTGTAGACAAATATCCTTCCCCGTTATGGCCAATTTTCAGGGAGTCTATGAACGTGGAAAGGAAAAAAAATATATCTTCATTTCAATGTAACTGGTTTTCTTTGTAATAGAATGCATCTTATTTCATACATTTAGAAGAATTATTTTGATAAGAGATCCATGCTAGCTCACCAAAGGGGTCCATGACTTCCACCCAAAAAGATCAAGAACACTTGCTTTAGTGTGTGTTCTGGGAACACTGGGAGGCTAAGTAATTGCCCATGATCTTTCAATTATAGTGGTTCAGAAGGCAGACCTGAAGCCAGGACTTCTTCCATTCACTGCTCCCAGATATTTCTTGTACTCCAAGTGGTTGCTTAAGATTTATGCTTCAAGTTTTCCAATGATAAAGAACATTTTCCTTCCAAAAGCCGTTGATTTGCATTTCATATAGATTATAGGAGAATGAATTTAGAGTTGGAATAGAGATGGAATAATATCATCTAGGTCCCCTCTTCTTAAATTCTGGGTTATAATCCTATATGAATTCTCATAATTGAATATGGAGGTCATAAGATAATGATTTATTATCAGCAAATGTTTGGTTTGTATACTTAACTTTACATATCTATATACCTGGGGTTAAATAAAAATTTCTGAGGTAAAAAGGGGTCATGAGTGGAAAAAGTTTAAGAAGCCTTGATCTAGGTCAACTCCTTATTCTAATAGATGAGGAAATAGTTTATAGAGGACAATGCATGTGCCCTAAAATCAGTCAGGCACTAAGTGGTGGTAGTGGGTTTTGTACTCTAGTGCTCTGTGCCCAATTTCATTGATCTTTCTACTGTGCCCACGCTACAAGTATTGCTAGGTCTGCTCTCTAAAGTCAAATCTAATTCTTTTCCTTATGACAATTTCAGATATTTAAAGTCAGGATTCACATCCTATTCTAATTTCTTCTCTAGGCTAAACAGCCTGTGTTCCTTCAATGCAACTTCCTTCATATAATGTCCTTCCCCAGCCCAGTCATTTTCTTACAGTTTGTTAATATTTCTTCTAAAATATAGTGCCCACAAATGGACACAATACCAGTGGGGTCTAGCAAGATATTTATGTTTATAGAATGATTTAATTAATTTAGAAATTTAAAGATTGTTTTATTCATTTACTCATTCCACACATCTTCACTAATGCCTACTATGTGCTGACCACTCTCACTGATACTGAGCTCTCCTCAGTAACACTTGCAGTCTAAGCTATACAATGTAGCACTTAATAACATTATCTTCCTTTTGGTCTTATTTCATGGATGTGTCTGCTCTCTCCCTAACCAGATTATAGTTCCCTAGGGAGAGAGATCAGGTCTCCTCTCCTTCCCTCCAATTGTAGCCAAGGATAGTGGGAATGAAATAAAGATGAATGGTGTATGTCAGAAAACACTCATTGGTGGATTGATTGATGGACATCAGGGAAGAACCACAATCAGGGCAAGATGCTTTCCTTCCAGGCACTCCATATAGCTTCTAGTGCTTGGGCAGGGGACCGTGATTCCTTTCCTATATCCCCAGTGTTTCTCACATCTCTGAGCACCATGTTAGAGATGGAAGGGTAGACAGCTCCTTGGGAAAGAATGTGAGTAGTTCTTTTGAAATGCTGAAACTGTGTCATCAATGACCTTTCTAAGTGGGGCTAGGACAGGCTGGGACAGCATGTTCTGGGGCCTTTGTTCCCCAGAAGATGAATGGCTTGTTATCAGCCAACCTTCATGCCACTCGAGTTAAAGAGCCTCTGCAAACAGATAGAGACTCTGCCTTAACTCAGAAAAATAGTGTGTGTGTGTGTGTGTGTGTGTGTGTGTGTGTGTGTGTGTGTGTGTTTGCAATCCTCCTCTAGGACGAAATCACATGTTGATGTAAATTGGAGACACAAACAAATCATTGTCTGGTCCTACCTGACTGTCATCTGGAATTCTGCCCTTTAATCTTTTCCTGGACCTATTTTGTGCATGAATTCCAGGGTAAAAGTTAAAAAGAAGCAACATTAGGCTATCTTTTAGAGTCATAGTTTTAAAGCTAGAAGAGATCTTAGAAGTACATAGGAATATAGCTCTATACATAGGAATATAGCTCTAGAAATGGAAGGGACCTCAGAGGTCCAGTGAGGAAGTCCAATTCTCTCATCTTACAGCTGAGGAAACTGAAGTTCCAGAGAGGTTAAGGGACTTACCTAAGATCATAAATGTAGTGGTAGTAGTAGTGATGATGGTGATGGTGGTGGTGATGGTATCTAGTACTTACAAAGTGCTTTTAAGTTCGCAAAGCAGTTTACATGTGCTACTTCATTTTATCCTCAAAACAACTCTATGATTCCTGGTCTTTGCCTCTGGGCCTGACTGGGAGATGAGCTGGAAAATGGTTAGACTGAAATGATGAGTAGTTTAATGAGTACCCACTCATTCATCACTCATTCATCCATTCAAAATGATGAATATTTATTAAGCACCTACTGTGCTAGACACTGGAGAAGATACAAAGTTTAGATAATATGGTTTCCACCCTTATGGAGCTTATCTATCCACCCACCTATCCATCATTCACTCATCCATTAATCCATTGATCTATCCCTCTGTCCATCATGTATTCTTGAGTATTATCTAAGGTGTCCAAAGCTTAGGTAGGCACTTTTGTAAGGGGAATAGGAAGAAGAAAACCACTGACAATGTAGGGGGCAATACTTAACTGCATAAAGTAGCCAGAGATTTATTATAAGTTGTTGTTGCTGTTCAGTTGTATCACTCATGTATGACTGATCTTGACCCAATTTGGGGTTTTCTTGGCAAAGATACTGGAATGATTTGCCATTTTTTTTCTCCATGAGAAAGCTGAGACAAACAGTATGAAGTGACTTGCTCAGAGTTATAAGTATCTAAAATTGGATTTCAAATCAGGAAGATGAGTCTTCCTGACTCTAGGTCACTGTGTCACTTACCTGCCTCTATTATCATAAGTAGGATGCCCTATACAAGAGATGGCTAGGATGATTAGAGAACTCAAATCATGCTATATCACGATGAGCTGAAATTGTAGATATCTGGCCTAACAAAGAAAGTCTTAGTGGGACATAATCAAATATTGTTATGTGGAAAAGAAATTAGATAGCTTAACATAGGGGAAATTTTTTTAGCCATCAGATCTGCTACAAAGTGGAAAGGGACTTTTGGGAGGTTTGAGGTTTCCCCTCAATGGAGGTCTTTGATGATCAGTTGTTGTTGAGGGGTTTCCATCTCAGTAGGCATTGACCTAGAAAGCCTCTGCAATTTCTCCTCCTTTGAAGATTTGAATTCTTTAGGCTAATCTGAGGGGAGAAGGTAGACAGAATGTCCTTTTAGCTTGAACCTAAAATGTAAAGCATATCTCAAAAATATATAAAAAAAACTGTTTTTAAGTTGTGGGACAGGAACAGAGGGATGGTCTCTCTAGCCCTAATAGGAACCATAGCACTGAATAGAAACTAAATTTCTCTTTAATAATGAACATATTTGCAGAGAAAAGAACAGAACTTAAATCATATCTCTAAAATGATAATAAACACTCACATGACATCTTGCTTGTTTTTAATGTCTATTTTGTTTAATGTCTCTTAATTAAAAAAATTCTGGCATACATATCTGAATCTAGGATTTGTGAAGCATCCTCTGGATTTCTTAGAGAGAAATCCTGGTTTTATAGTTATATGGAAGCATTTTTAGAATAGTTTAGTATAAACTATTCCTAATGAGAGAAGACATCAGGGCCAGATTGGAGGAGTAAAGGAAAGAAAGCTTCTTTGACCTCAAGCAAGGTCAAAAAAACCTCAAAGAAGTGTGCTTTCCAGGAATAGGTTAAAAAATGGGATAAGATGGGGATACCAGGAGAGCAGCATTATATATCAAGAATGGGCACTCATTTGAAATAATGAAATAAAACAAACAAGTTATTAGTGGAGGAAAAGGGAGAGAAAATGATGAGTAACTGGGTCAAGATTAATTGGAGACTAAAACAGAAATTACATTTTACTAGATACCTCTTGCCCTGAAAGAGAAAATAGATGAGGTTCAAGAAACAACTCAAAAACTTAGTCCAGAAGAATGATATAATAATGTGGAAATTTCAATTACCTAGGTATCTGTTTTAGGTATCTCTGTCCAAAGTAAAGCAGTTAATAATGTTTTGATTTACTTTAATAATAATTTCATTTTTTAAAAAGGTATAAGAAAGGTATAAGAAAAATTCTATTCAGGATCCTCATCAATGAGAAGGAACATGTTTCTGTGAAGGAAATGAGGGAAGCCTTGGGGAAAAAGGGAATTTATGTCAGAGAAGGAGCAAAAAGCAAGGACTAATTGGACATGCATCATAGATCTTTAGAGAACTAAGGAGAAGAGATTGATTAGGATTCCATGGCATAAAATCATACCAGGAAGCTAGCTCAGGAAGGATGGGAAGTACTTAATAATGAAATTCTGCAGACATAAAGAGAAACAATACTGATGAAGAGGAAAAAGGGGAGTTGCTGTTTGAAGAGATCAATGAGGATGCGCAGGAGACTCATTAATCAATGTGGAATTAAAAAAACACACAGAAGATGAAAGCAAGGGCAGGTCACAGAACAGGAATATAGAAAGCATGGCATGGTGCTGGAAGAGTATTGGCAGGAATACTAAGATTCAGTAAGATCCCATACTAGTGATGAATGCTGATAATAGAAAAGGATTTTGTTTTAGCTACAATGATGGAAGCTTAACATCAAAGAAAGGATAAGACCACTTCTTGGGATAAAGAGGACAATGATAATGGATAATGGTGAGAAGGCAATGATCCTCAACTGTTATTTTATTTCTATTTTCACAATCCAAGAGAACAACTAGACTGGAAAGTACAGAACAAATATTGCTTAAAGGTATGTGATAAATTATATGTTGGAAGATAATAAAAGAAACCATGTCCCCTTGGTGAGTTCAAGTCACAAGGCACAAATAAAGTTCATCCTTAGATATGTAAAGAACTGACATGATTGTTGAACTATTATCAATGGTCTCAGAAAGATTATGTAGCATGGGAAATTCTAGAGGATTGGAAAAGAAATAGGAGCAGGTAATTATACTTCCAACCATGAAGGCAGACTTCTAAGGCTAGCTAAAACTGTCTTCCAAAGTCCTCAGAACCCTCTTCATCTTATTCTCATGCCATCCCTTTTGATGCCAGGGATGTTGAAAAAAGCTTGTTGTTAGCTCTTCCACTGCCTTCATTTATTCATGCATTTACATACTTTGACACAGGATAGAACAAACTCCTTTCATGTCTCTACATATTGAAATGCTTTTTGTCCTCAAAGACCCAGATTGTAAGCCCACTTTCTCCGATTCCTCATCCAACCAAAAATGATTTTTCTAATATATTTCTAATATAGTCTTCTTTTAATATATTTAGACTAGAGCTTTCCTTTGTCCTCATTATTCCTTGCTATTCATGTGCAGATCTAATCTCCCCTATTAGACTGAAGGTTCCTAGAGGGTAAGACTTGGTTTTTTCCCTTCAGTAACTACCTAGTACAGTTTACTAAAGAAGATGTTTAATCAATACTTGTTGAATTAAATAGAAGAATCTCCTAGACAAGGCCTTCTCTGATCCCACCAGATGTTAGTGTCTCATGGCCCCCAAATTACCTTGCGTTTTCTTTTTATGTAACTTGTACTTACTTACATGTGTACATGTTGCTTTCCTAATTGAAGGTAAACTCCTTGAAGGTAGTACTATTTCAATGTTGTTTTTATGTTTTTATCATCAGCACTGTAATAGACACTTTTCTCTCTCCACTTTCCTCCTTACCTCCTTTTCTTTCTCCCTCTCTCCTTTCCTTTCTCCTCCCTTCCCCCTCCCCTTTCCTTCTTTCTTCCTTACATCTTTCTTTCTTCCTCCCTTCCTTCCTTTTCTTTCTTTCCTTCTTGCTTTCTCTTCATTAGTGTAGAGAACCTAGGCAAGTATTGCCCCTCCCCCCCGCTCCCAATTCAGACCAATAGCTCCTTTGTAACTTATGATCTTAGAGAGTTGCCTGGGACATTGAGAACTACAATGAATCATCCAAAGTCATGAGCCAGGGTGTATTAGAGACAGGACTTGATCTCAGGATTTAATAACTTTGAGGTCTGTTCTCTGTCTATTACCACTATACTATCTTTTGCCTAGTATATAGTAGCTTCTTAACATGTTTATCATTTGACTTATTGAAAGATAATGAATTAGGGACCCTGCCAGGGAAAGAAGATTGCTTATGGTTCCCTAAAGGTCAAATAAGAGTTAGAACCCTAGTCTCCTGATACCAAGTTCAAGGCTGTCTCCTCTAAATCAGCTTATTTCAAAGGAACCAGGCATCCAATAAAAAATTTTTCCCATGTTCAATCACCTATTCAGAAGTTACCACTCTTTCTGGCACAATCATGAAACCAAGTAAAAGGTTTTACACCTGATTGCTTTCTTCAGGATCTCCAATCTTAGAGCAAGATGCATAACTGCCTTGAACTTGACAAAAATCTTAATCATGACCCACAGGGTTCAGATGAGCTGTTGGGAGATTGTTGTAGTTGATGGGCCATGGCTCCCCTAATTGAATCCGTTTGGCTCTGTCTCTGGGATGAGGGCAATCCCAGGAGTAGAGGTGCCACAATGAGTCAGTTTCACTTGGCTGCATTTGGACTGCTTCTAGATGGCAATCCCCAATGGTCCAAGGCTTCCCAATCTATTCTGCTCTCTTGGACTAGGGAGAGAATATTTGTGGGAAATTTCTCAATTTCCTTCCAAACAGACTGACAAGTTAATAGACTGAAGGGCTGACAGGGAAAATTCAAAGTGGGCTAGAAGAAATGATAGGTCTTCATTAGCATGGCATGGCAAGCTATTCATTTATACCTATCCATCAATTATCAAGGACTTCCCCAGCTCTTTTTCCTTCTCCCACTGATATCAAGTATTTAGGCTTAGGCTCTTCTAGGCTGCTGAAACACAGATAAGGAGAGTCACTAGCCCCTCTTTGTCCATAAGGCATTTAATTAGAAGAGGAAACTGAGACCATTGTCACCTCATGATAAGCATATATAAATCCTTAGATAATATTTGTTCATAGGACTTTAACTGAATATATTCACTTATGAGTAAGGAATGAGGTGGATTAGACAGCATTCCATAGCTGAAAAATGACAGAATTTAGAATCTGAATGAATCTTAACAATCATCTAGTCCATCCTACTGTTCTCTACATGATAGGAAACTGAGGATCTGAAAGGGAAGGGAGAGCATAACAGAACGTGAAGCTATTGTTGACAGCAGAAAAAGCAAAAGTGAGAAGTGACAGCTGCCATTGAGAGAATGTAAAAAAAACTCAAAAGTAGGAAGGATTTCTGACTCTGAACTTGTTGATTGTCCTTTTATATATAATTCCATAGACCTTTACCATATAGCTACTATGTGCTAGAGCTAGGATGTAAACCTTGGTCTTCTGAGTTTTAGATTAAGGCTTCCCCTTGAGTAGATCTTGCCTGAGTAGATTATCTAAGCAAGACTAAATACCAATGGCTAGAGAAAGTGACTGCAGTGATAAGGGGCAGGTAAGCAGACTTGAGTAAGAAGAGGCTATGATACCCAGACTATAGAAAGATGAGACAAAAGGGCAAATTCACGGTCTTCAATTAGGAATGAGTGACAAAAATAGTTTATTAAGGGGTCAGTCTTCTGACAACTTCAATCCTTGGAACAAAGTCCCTAATTCAGGGAAAAAAAGCAAAAAATGCACTGCGAACCCAAAATAGTCATGGACATTTAACTGGGTATCAGGAAGAGCTGGGTCCAAATCCTACCTCAGACATTTAGTAGCTATGTGACCCTAGGTGAGTCAATTAACCCCTGTGTCCCACTTTGGACATGTATAAAATGAGAAAGTTGGATTCAATAGGCTTTGATGTCTCTTCCAGCTCAAACTCTATGGTCCTATGTCTTCCCTCAGAACCAGGGCTTTTGACTACTATAACAAGAAACAACAGAACAATTGTTCGTAGTTTAAGAACTGCTATTTTTAGGCAAATTTCCTCAACTCTGTGGTTTCAGAATGATAGAAAGAGAGAGAGGAAAATGGAACCTTTGGTCCAATGAGGCAGCATGATTGTGGTAGTTTAAGGTCCCCATGTCTTTTCTATTCTATTTGTTTCAATGTGTCTTGGTAGTGTCATGTCCATCCCTGTAGAGTGTGTTCTGTGGGACATGTTCTATGTGGGTATGTTTCCGGGGTAGGGAGTCACTTTGGATGTACTCACAAACTATTCTAAGATCAGAGCCTTGGAGCTCAGTTCTGCTAGAAACTCAGTTTGAGCTGATTTAATTTACCGGGCTCAGAGAAAACAGCAAGGCTCAAAAGCCTATTCCCTTCCCTCCCAGTGTATTCAGCAGGAACCTGGGACTTTCTCACCTTATTTCCTATCCATAATTCTTATATCTCTAACTGGAGAGTGAGCTCCTTGAAAGCAGGAAACACATTTCCCTTGTTTCACCTCATAGTACCTAATATAGAGATGGGCACACAGGTGTACTTAGCAAAGACTCCCTGAATGACTGAGCCTTCTGTCCATCTAGATAGTTAGACTTAGAACTGAGAGTATTTAGAGCTGAGGAATCTGCTGCATTTGCATACTGATGATGAGTCTTTTCCTCCATTAAGTCTTAGGGAAGCACTTGATAGTTATGTTTAAAGGGGACAAGTCACCATTGAGTTTACTCTTTCTGAATGTGAAGACCGAGATAACCATGTATTTGTTTTCCCATCAGCTCCCCAGTGCTCCCCAAACCATTAAAGGTTTAACTGGAAGTTCAAAGCTTCCCCTATATTCTCAGTGACCCACATCTACAAGGGTTGCCAAGGTAACAGGCTCTGAAACAATCCTTTTCCTTCTGCTTGGCATTTGTGCAGTCCTTGGCATCCACACTCCTGATAGTTCTTTTGTGTTTCTTCTTAGGAAAATGTGAATGAAGTTGTTGTCTCGCCTTGCATCACCAGTCAGAAGGAAACACTCATCCAACAGATATGGACAGAAAAACACAAATGAGGAATTGGAGGGGGTAGGGGGAAGTGGAATGGGGGTGGGTAGGTATATATGGAGGATGCTCTCCAAAGTCCCAATAATCTAGCATCTACAGAAGTTCCATTTCAAGTCTAGTCATTCCTCACTGCAAAACACTATTGATAGTTCAATCAACCACAAGCATTTATTAAGTATATACTAAGAACTAGGTATTTTGCTAGAAGCTGGTATCTATTGAGGGGGAGAAAAGTGGGCATAATTAAAGTATATACATGTATTTATGTATATGTGTATAATACGTATACACATATAAATATATGCATATACTTACATATCTTCTGTGGGTGCTAGATTATTGGGACTTTAGAGAATACCCTAGACATATTCTTACCCACCCCCATTCCACTTCCCTCTGATACCCCATTTGTGTTTTTCTGTCTATGTACATTAGATGAGTGCTTCTTCCTGGGTGGTGATGCAAGGCAAGATATCAACTCCATTCACATTTTCCTAAAAAGAAATGCAGGGGGTTATACATATACATGCATATGTATGTTTGTGTATACATATACAAGTAGATGGGGGGGATGTTTGGGAAGAATGCTCTAACAGCTGAGAGGGGAATCAGGAATGGCTTCAAGAAACAGAGGTTACTTAAGCAAAGTTTTGACAGAAATGAGGGATTCTAAGAGGCAGAGCTAAGATGGAAGATGGGAATGATTCCAGGTGTGGGTACAACAAGTGTAAATGCACAAAGAGTAAATGGAGATGTATGAAGGGCAGTAATCATGTCAGTATGGCTGGATAAGAAAGAGAGGAATAGCTGAGGTTGAAAGGTGTTTGGGTCTAGGTTATGAAAAGCTTTGAAAGCTCAACTGGGAATGTTATATTTCATTCTTAGAGACAATAAGGAGCCCATGGAATTTATTAAGTAGGGACATGGTCAGACTTGGGCTTTAGGAAAATCACTTTGGCAATTGGGTGGAAAGTAGACTCAATGGAGAAAGAAGCGACAGGAAGACAAGGTTATTGCAATAGTTCAGTTGAGCTAGGGCAGTAGTAAAAGGAAGGAATCTCATGTGAAAGGCATTGTAGAGGAAGAACCACAAGATATGGTGGCCAATTGAATATGTTGAGTGAGAGCAGTCTTGTGTGTGAGAGATTGAGAAGGAAAAGCAGAACAGGTTTTCAGAATCTGTCTGGCCTGTCTGGGCAGATAAGAATAATAATGGAGAAGACCATGTCACAGAATAAAATTGAATTGGCAAAATGAACCTTCTAGAGCTCTGTTAGCTCCTCTTAGGCAAATTCAGATGGTGATGATGGACTGAATCAACCAATATATGGCAGGGATCCAGTGATTCTGACTAAATGAGCATCCAAGTATTCTGTTCATGAGAGTATTTTCCCTCCACAATGCTCCTTTCCAAACTATAGGGGTATCTACAACCACCTGTGGCTTAGTCCAGGAAAACTGATGAGGATGGCAACAGCAATGGGAATTTTCTAGTTTTCCCAAATTGATAGCAATTTGGGCAAGGTTGGGTTTATAAATCACATGAATTCCTGTAAATGACCAACAGATATCATTTAAAAAATTCTGCTCAGACCCTTGTTTCTCAACCATCACTGTGCTTGAGCTCTGAAGTGGACCTTTCCCACCAGATTAGGAATCCTGAGTTAGTACTCTATGCCTCTCTGGCTCTCTTCTGGATTATTGATATGTCTCTCCAGTTCTTGATCGTGGTTCACCCGTCTTCATCACTCCCACCCAATCTGTGTAGAAACTTCTCAGTTACTATGTCCTGTCTTCCCAAATCAATAGGGTTCAAATTGTGTCACAGATCTTGCTCTGGGCCAGCTCTTTCTAGGCCTACATGGGAGTTTGGGGCATAGGAAGGAGAGAGAATATTAGTCTTCCAAGCTAGTCCTGGGATGGGAAATTCTGTCTCCTTCCAATTTATGCCTATGTTTATGGCTTTCATTACAGGTCAAAGATGAAATCTATGCTTTCCAGGGAATGGGCATTCTACTGTTTGTTGCCTATCAAAGGTAGATTATCAAATGTCTGTATCTATTGCTGAGGGTATTTCAATTAGCATCCTCAAATTTTAATTACTTTACTTAATTACTTCTGGTAGCCCTCTTTGATCTTGGTTCACCATTCTAACATGGTGCTATAGTCAAAGTCCTGGAGCCACAAGATCTGAGTTCCTATTCTGGCTCTGTGACAATTACTATCTGCATGATTATAGGCCAGTCACTTTATTTTTCTTAAGCTCAGTTTCCTTATCTGTAAAATTGGGAGACAAGTTATTTTGACTAAGTACTCCCAGAGTTATTGTGAGAAAAGAGCATTGTACAACTTAAAGCTCAGTAGAAGCAGAAACAGATTGCTCTCTCAACTGCCATCATCATCTTCATCTTCATCACCACCACCACCACCACCACCACCACCATCATCATCATCATCATCATCATCATCATCATCATCATCATCATCATAATCATCATCATCATCACCTGGTTTCATTTTCCTGCTGATAAAGAAACCCTGGAGGATTTTCTATTCCTTTCTCCTGATCTAACTCATCTTCTGGATCATTTGGGAACAGGATAGCAATCAAAGCTTATTCCCAGCCCCAGCTTTGTGGTGTTCCTCTTTTATTATCTATTGCTGGCATATAACCCATGGAATTTCTTATGGGGCCACTGGAGTAGCCTTAGCTGAGAGTTAAGTTCTGCATCACCTCTAAATATCAAGATATTTTAAAGAATGTAGTAAGGTGTCTAACAGCCTTCTAATCCTGGCTTCCAATACTTAGAAGCTTTGTAACCTTTGCAACATTGGGCAAATTATTTCCTCCCTCCCTGAGCCTCTCCTTATTTGTAAAATGAGAATAATAATGCTTACATTGCCTGCCTTACAGGGTCCTTATGAGGAGAATGAGTTTTAAGTCTCAAAGTACTTTGAAAAAGTCAGCTCAGTATCATTATATATATAGGCAGAGCTCCCAAAAGAAAGCAGGAATCCTGTTGCATCTCCGAGACACACAAAGTGATTATGCTTCTTATAAATCAATCTGTGAGCATCTATCAAGGGCTTCCTCTGTGCCAACTACTGTGCTAGGCACTGATCATGAAATGCAAAAGTGAAACAGTCTCTGCCTGCAAGGAGTTTTTATTCTATTATCTTTATATATTTTGTTTTTCCTTTTAGGTCTGTGCCTTCTTTAACAACATGACCAATATGGTAATACATTTTACATGATTGAACATGTATAGCCTATATCAAATTGTTTACTATCTCAGGGAGGGGAAAAGTAAAGGAGGGAGAGAGAAAATATGAAGCTAAAAATTTAAAAAAATGAATATTAAAATTATCTTTACATGTAATTGGTACTATTTTAAAATATATCAATAAAATTTTACCCTTAAGAAAGAAAAAAAGAGCAAATTTCCTATCAATCTCAAGAGCTCTCCTTTGTTAAGGCCTTCATCTCTGAAATTGCTCAAAGACTATATAAGTCCCTGAGAAACACACAGGACAAGCGGATGTGTTAGAGGGGAGGTCTCTCACTAGGGAGAAAAGGAGAATATTTTGACTTTCTGGGCTCAGGTGTGGAGGTTTTGCTTTTTTTTCTGGGATAAATAGATCCTGTCCTATACATCATGTTTTATCAACCTTAGTGCTTTCAAAGAGGCTCAGGGTACTTTTTTTGATGTAGACACCTAAACAAATTTGGTTGTTCCCACAGGAAGCCCCAAGTAGGGGTAAAACAGTCTAAATCTGGATACTTCCAGGGGGCATATGGGTAAAGTATGATCACAGGAGATGTTCTTAAGATTCAGTTCAATTTATGTAAATGTAGCAAGCTATGTAAATGTAGCAAGTACACTAATCAAAAAAAGGAGATCTTGGTAATTTTAGGAAGGTGATTGACATAGCAACAAAAATAGGACTTGGAAGGCTGCCTCAATAGTTTTCTGTGTTTCTTGGTGTATGTATGTATGGCAGGAGATGGTCTTATTATTTTACATATAGACCCAATGTTGTTAAATCATACCCTGTCACTTTTAGGGAATATCCTTCATTCTTCTCCCAGACCAGGCTATCAGCCAAATTTTGGCTATTCCCAGAAACCTAGAATTCATGACGCTTGGCTTTTTTGGCACTGACATTGAGAACTTCCATGAGGATGGACCCAGGGGGTTCGGCCCCAGCATCCTGCTGGGTAGGGATGGAGGAAGTAGCTAAATTGATTGTGACCTAGTAAGGTTAAACTCCACTCTCCATTTTGAGAAAGTATAGGGATGTTATCCCCAGGGAGATCCCTTGGATTACCCTAGTCCTCTTCAGTGGCCTAGAAAATGGAGTAAAGAGATGCAGAATACATCTGGATTTTAAAGTGATAAAGGCCTTGCAGCTGTTTCAAGGAGACTAAGGGGGCTTTACCGGCCAGTGCACGGTCGTTTTCATTCATTTCTTCTATGAGCTAACAATCTTATCCAAGGATCAGTGACACAGGAAACTGAAAACTCGACAAACATTTACAGCAGAGAGGGAGAGTATTCACTAGAGACTGGGGAGTGATGATAAGGAGAGGCCATTACACAGAATTCATGTCCCATCAACCTGTGTTCAGAAGGAGGGGAGAAATTGATAATCATGATACTAAGATTTGGTCCGAGCTCATCTGGAGTTTTCAGTTTTGTGCATCACCACTTTTTGAGAAGGGACCTGGAAAAACATGAGAGTGTTCAGAATAGGGTGACCAAGATGATCAAGAGAATCTTGATCTACCAGCCTTATGAGATAAGCTGAAAGTAGTAAGGATTTTTAGCCTAGGGGGCAAACAAAAATAAGTGGGGGTCTTATTCAGGTTCTTCAAATATCTGAAGGGATGTTGTGGAGAAATGGGATTAGAATTTTTCTGTTTGGTCTCCAGAGGAAGTCTCTAATTATTGGGTGTCCCCTAGAGAATCAACTAAAAAACTATTAGAATTAATCCACAACTTTAGCAAAGTTGCAGGATACAAAATAAATCCACATAAATCATCAGCATTTTTATACATCACCAACAAAATGCAACAGCAAGAGATACAAAGAGAAATTCCTTTCAAAATAACTATCGATAGTATAAAATATTTGGGAATATATCTGCCAAGGGAAAGTCAGGATTTATATGAGCAAAACTACAAAACACTCTCCAAACAAATAAAGTCAGATCTAAACAATTGGAAAAACATCAAGTGCTCTTGGATAGGTCGAGCGAATATAATAAAGATGGCAATACTACCTAAACTAATCTATCTATTTAGTGCTATACCAATGAAACTCCCAAGAGATTATTTAACTGAACTAGAAAAAATAACGACAAAATTCATCTGGAAAAACAAAAGGTCAAGAATTTCAAGGGAATTAATGAAAAAAAAAATGCAAATGAGGGTGGCCTAGCTGCACCAGATCTAAAACTATATTATAAAGCAGTGGTCACCAAAACCATTTGGTACTGGATAAGAAATAGAGTAGTGGATCAGTGGAATAGGTTAGGTTCACAGAACAAAATACTCAATGACAATTGTAATCTAGTGTTCGATAAACCCAAAGACCCCAGTTTTTGGGATAAAAACTCACTATTTGACAAAAACTGCTGGGATAATTGGAAACTAGTCTGGAAGAAATTAGGCATTGACCCACACCTAACACCATATACCAAGATAAGGTCAAAATGGATTCATGATCTAGGCATAAAGAATGATATTATTATAATTATTGGGTGTCATGGAGGCTCTCTAAAGTTCACTTTGTGTCAGACGGAAGTCTCTGACATAAAGATTATAACACCCTGGATATCAAAAGCATGCTGCTAAATGTTTAACAACCAGATCTTAATAACCAGATTTCCAAGGAAAAGTATGAATGATACACTTTTAAGTTTAGCTTCCATTATGATCATTTTTTCCATCACTTTCTTATGTTTAAACACTCAACAAAACTGTACATCAAATCCTGATTCATAATGTTTGCCAGCAATGGCTCCATGACATCTATGATTATACCCATGGAATATTTTTGTAATATTTCTACCCAGTCGGTTATATGAGGATCCCTGTTTAAATAGGCTTTGGACTAGATAAATTCTGAGTTTGCTCTTCACTTTGAGAATTGATGCACCTATGATCTTAAACATTTTTAGCTATTTTTCAGTAGAGTCCAACCAACTCTTTGCAACCCCATTTGAGGTTTTGCCATTTCCTTCTTCAGTTCATTTTACAGGTAAGGAAACTGAGGCAAGAAGGGTTAAGTGACTTCTTCAGAGTCATACAACTAGTTGGAGGAGTCTTTTGGATTCAAGAAGAGGAGTTCTGATTTCATAGCCAGCTCTCTATCCACTGCATCACCTTAACATTAGAGCTATGCAAAAATAGAGCATGTGTTCTAGTGAAATAGTGAGTTTTCCATCCCAAGTATCCTTAATTAAAGTATGTAAATAGGAAAAAAATCACTTAAGAGTCAGGGCACCTAAATTCTAGTCTTGGTTCTGTTCCTCTCTGGGATTTGGCATTCTCCTTTGCAGAATGATCATGAGGAAATAGGTAATTTCTCAAGTCTCTTTGACACTGTATAAGGCTGTAAGTTTCCTTTCTCACTTCATTTCTCTGAGTCACTTTCCTCCTGAGTCCCAGTCTCTCTTCTCTGTAAAATAAAGAAAACAATCCCTGCTCTGACCCCCTAAAGGAATTGCTTTGAGTATAAAATGAAGGAATGGATGTGAAAGTGCTTTGGGAAATGTAATGGGTCAGGCAGATGTAAAGGGTCTGGACTCTTTGTAGAAGGAGCCCAGACCGTCTGCAGAATGTGTGCAGGGAGAAAGGCACACACAGAGCAGAATGGGTCCGTCTGGCTCCTGTCAGCAGCATCAAGTTCACCTGGAAATGGGACCCTTTCTAGTGCCAAAGGGGCCCCAGTCTCATTTGAGGGAGGCGGGGGATTCCCCAGCCACTTAAGTGAAGGAAGCTTTCTGAGTGTTAGGTCTGGAACATCCCCCCTCCTCAGTTACTACACCCTCTAGTCTAGGGCAGTTTCCATTGATGATAAAGTTGTTCCTCTCTGGTCTGCATGCCAGTCAAGGAGCCAACAAATAAGCGTCTTTGTGGACTGCTATTTAAAAACAAACAAACCAAGCTGGATATTTAGTTAAACTCTATAATGACACAATAGGAAACATACTTTGAATTGTAATTTTTTGTTTATCTCATCCGGGGTGGTACATAGGAAAAAGTGCCTGCCCTCTCTGGAGCAGATTGTGGAGAGTGAAGGCTGCACAGAGGGCCCTGAGCAGAAAATCCCTGGGTTCTGAAGCAGGTTTAGGCATACTGCACCTTAAGGGCAACCCCATGGGGCAATACTCTCTGCACCCTCCCCTTTATCTAGGTTGGTTCAGTGACCTTTTGGAGCTATCTTGGAGGCAGCTGGTGGTGCTGGACCTGGAATAGGGAGAGTACTGGATTTGAATCTTGCTTTTCAGCCTTGCTTACTGGCCTAGGGGAAATCACTTAAATTCTCTGAGTTTTAGATTCTTTCCCTGCAAAATGGGAGATAATACTGCTAACACTGTATTGTTAGATGGCACAGGGATGATAGAGAGCTGGCTTTGGAATCAGGAAGAAATGGGTTCAAGTACTGCCATGGCCACATAATGACTGAATGCCCTAATAAGTCATTTGGCACTTCTCTAGAGAGGTGCCCTCGGGCACCCTAAGTGGCAGAAATGGGGTAGCTCCATAAAAGTAAAGGAAATTGCTCACAGAGAGTTCCCTATGTTAATAAAAATCACAGATTCAGTTTTGAAAATAGCAACAATGCTTATCTCACAGGGCTGTCCTAAGGACTGAAGGAATGGATGGAGGGGCTTTGTCAACCATAAATAAACATTATCTTTTATCATTAGTAGCAAAGCCAAGATGAGAACCAAGGTGTCCAGGCCAGTGACCCAAATTAGGATTTAAGCAATCAGGGATATTTCTATGTTGCAGCTGGAGAAACTCAAGTAGAAATAAATGTATTGATTGACTCATGATAATGGAAACAAATTCTATTCAATTAGTCTTCCCAGACTCCACTTGGTGTGCAGGTTCTGTGGTCAGGAGTATCTTGGGGAAGTAAGAGAAAGAAATGGGAAGGATCCTTCCTTATAGAGGTCACAACCCCAATCTGGGCACTCCATTCACCTTGGATGAGCTCTTATAACTGATCTCTCCTCATTCCATTCTGGACACCCCCTTGCAGCCACAACCCAGTTATGCCCAGCATTTAGGAATCTCAGACAAATGGGTGGACTTTAAGGGCAGACAACTAACCACTCCACCCTCACCCCTCTCCCAAGAGCTAAAACAATAGCCCAGTTCTGGGGGAGGAGGATCTGTTAGCATTTGGGGCTGAGCAGCTGAGGAAGGATTGTAAGAGAGACAGCTGAAAAGGCCGCTAGAGCATAGGAAAGAATGCTGGAGGGGGATGGGGAAGAGGAATCCAACAAAGCACACACCCTCTTCAAAAAGTGGCTGGCTATTACTGTTACAGATACAGGATGGATCTGTCCCAGGAAACCCAAGCCCACCTTGAGCTGTCCTGCCCCTGGGTACCTGCAGCCCTCATGGTCTGAGCTGTACAGTTCAGCTCTCAATCCCAAATCATGTTGGGATTTCTTGTGTGACAGCAAAATGGGTACAAAAATTTGGGTTCAAATGCTATCTGAGCATGTACTACCTGTATTTTCTTGGGCAAAAGATTTCACCTTGAAACTCAAGTTCCTTGGGATGGATTATGTGGCTTTCTGTCTCCTTAGCCAGACTAAAAGCTCAACTAGTATAAAATTCTCATTCTCTTTTCCTTCTTTCCCAGGGAAGAGCTCCCAATATTTTTACTTGCTATCTGACCAAAGAATTTCAAAGCTAAAGGGAGACCTTAGAAACCATTCAGTTTGCCCCTCTCCCCAATATGATAGAAAAGTAAATTGGAGCCCAGAGTGGGTAGGGACTTCTTCAAGGTCACATAATACATTAGAGTGGAGGTGGGATTCCCAACACAAATTTTACCTGTGCAAATTTTACCAATAGACCATACTCCCTCTTGCAATTATTTGGATAGTAGCACTACCTTCCTAGCCATACTTAGAGCTAACAGCATTCTAGGATTTAAAGGTCAAAGGGACTTTAGAGACCATCTGAATAGACAAGATAAAATTCAGGGTGCAGAATTGCTTCCCTAAGGTCACCCAGGTAGCTCAGGATTCAGTAAATTAGGATTCCCTCACCCTAGAGCCTTGGCTGACTGCTATCTCATAAGGAAATACCTAGTTCTTTTCTTCCTTTTTTTCTTCCTCTTTTGTTTTCTCTCTTCTTCCTGTCCTCCCCTAGCTCTACTGAGTCATGGACCTGGCTGGCCTTGCAGAGAAAGGATTAATGAGAATGGGTGAAATGATTTTTCATCATTAAGGTGATAAACCTCTGGAGCTTGAGTTGTTTTGGAACCCTCTTTCTCTGAGTATCATACTTTCTGACTAGTTTTTTCCCTTCCTGTACTAAAAAGGCTCACTGGGACCCAGACGGCTTCTAGCATCCATGTTCCAGGATAATTACCACAATTTAGCAAGAATATTCCAGTGATGTTCAATGCCAATGATTTCCCAAGTATCCTTAATTAATTAAACTTTTTCTGAAGGGCTTCTGGGCATCCCCTTCCCTCCCTCCTCCTTCTAAAGGATGTCTTGTTTTCTGATATCTAAAGGACCTCTTGTCCACTGTGACAAGATGGCTTAAGTTGGCTTCTGGGAAAGAGGAAGGACCCATGATCCTTGTCACCCAAGCCATTCTTTTGTGATTCCTAAGCAACCCCCTCTTTCATTCATTCATTCCATGTACTGTATCAGAAAGGGAATCTGATTTGCCATCAGACATGGGCTCCAACTCTAGCTCTAACACTTGCTATCTGTGTGACCTTAAATCATTTTTCCCTTATGAATCTCAGCTTTCTCATCTCAAAAATGAGGCTCATTCATGCAGCAAACTTTCATTAAGCAAGTACTATGCATTGGGCATCATGAAGAGAAAATGAAAAACAGGACCTTCCCTCAGCCAATTAGCAAACAGGTATCAAGTGCTTACTATATTCATTTCATGCATCATTTTGGGCTCAGGGGATGCAAATGTAAATGTGAAAGAAGAATCTTTTATTCTATTGCAGGGGGAGAGGTAAACATAACATTTACCCACTTAAAAAGCATGATAGTCAAAGAAAGAAAGCTCATGACAGCAAGGAAGATCATCAGGAAAAGAAACTGTAGAGGGTGGTTCCTGGGTTGAACCTTGCAGAAATTTAATTCCAGGAGGTAAAGGAGAGGAGTCTCTAGGGAGCCAACATGTGCAAAGGAGTAGAGTCAGGAGATTGCATGGCAAGTTTAGGCAGCAATATTAATAATAATAGGCTATTCTGGTAGGAAAGTGAGTGAAGAGAAGCAATATGTAATAAGCTAGGAAAAGAAGCAATATGCAATAGAAAGAAAAGCTGGAGTCAAAGTGCAAAGGCTTCTGAATGCTAAAAGAAAGTAATTTGTATTTTATTCCAGAGGCAATAGAGAGGCATTTGAAGAATCTTGGATTCTCAAGCAGGGGAGGTGACATGATCAGTAATAATACATGTATTAGACATCACACTAGATCCTTGCAAGGAAAGAATTTTGTAAACCTTAAAGTATCATAAAAATATAAGTTGTTATTCAAGAACTACTTATTAAGTGCCTAATAGTATTAATTCAGGGTCTTCTTGAACTTTTTACCCTCACAACCCTTTTTCATCTGAGAAATTTTTACATGACCCTGGGTATATAAGTATTTAAAATAGGTGTAGAAATCAGACATTTACTGACAATAAATCAGAATTTTGCAGCCCCCCACCATTTAGTTATGAGACTCCATATGGGGTTGCAAACCACAGTATAAGAGATGAGGTATTAACTCATCTTTGCATAATGATATCTAAGTTTATAGAGTGTTTTCCTCACAAAAACACCATGAGATAAGTAGTTCAAGAATTATGTCCATTTTTACAAAGGAGAAGATGGAGGCATAGAGAAAGAGTGAGAGGCTTATCCAAGATTATACAGTTAAGTAACAGTGAGGATTCAAATTCCATTCTGCTAGCTCCAATCCAAGCCTCCTTCAGGCACATCATTCTGCCTACTTAGGGCATAACACTAGGGGTAGATGTAAATATAATTAAGAGATTGCCCCTGCCCTCATGGTATTAGCAATCTATTGCAGAGGGGAGAATATGGAAATACACAAAAATCCACAGTAACTATAGTGGAGACTTAAACTTAAGACCTGTATACAGTATAGATGAAGTATTATTTGATGTCCAAGGGAAAAGGAAGATCAATTAATCAACAAGCATTTATTAAGCACTTACTGTAATCTAGGAATAGTACTAAGAGTAGAGGATTCAAAGAAAAATAAAGAACAATCATTTTCCTCATGGGGGCTAAATTCTAATGGTACATTCTAATGAATAGGGGAAAGAGATCAAAGAATGTTTCATGGGCTTTGAACAATGAGTAACAGGTGGGAACAGAAGGGGAGAGCGCATTAAAGACAGAGGGATTAGTAGGAGCAAAGGCACTCATGGAAGAATGAAGAGTAATCCAGTTTGGTGCATGTACAGGGATTTATGTCAGAAAAGGCTCAAATGGCAGATTGGTGCCAGATTATGAAAGTACTTGAATAGTAGGCAGAATACATTGGGTTTTGTTGAGAAAAAAAATTTTCATGGATCTGTGGACATATGTGTGTCTCACATTAGCCTGACTATATGGCAAGCATGGTATCTGGATTTCAGATCTGAAGACCTGAATTCTAATATCAGCTCCAATGCTTATTAGTTGTGTGATCATATGCAAGCCACATTTCTTCTCCAGGCTTCAGGTAATTTTAAAGTAGGTAAAATAAAATATGCAATAACAATAACAATCACTAACATTTATATGTCCCTTTATAAAATATGTAATAAAAACAATAATAACCACTAACATTTATATGGCACCTACTGGATGCCAGTCACAAATAGTACATCATCTGATCCTCAAAACCCTGGGACGTAGGGGTTATGATTATTTCCATTTTCAGATCAGTAAAATGAGGCAAACAGAGATGGAATGACTTGCCTAAGATAACAAAGTTAGTGTTTGAAGCAGGATTTGAACTCAGGTTTTTCTGATTCCACTATGTACCACATGGCTTACTTTTGTATATTAGCTCCCTTTCATAGGACTGTGAGAAAAATACTTTGCAAACATTAAAGTCATGCAAAATCACTATCTTTTTTATTAAAAGAAGCAATGTTGGGGCAGCTAGGTGGCGCAGTGGTTAGAGCACCAGCCCTGAAGTCAGGAGGACCTGAGTTCAAATATGGTCTCGGACACTTCCTAGCTGTGTGGCCCTGGGCAAGTCACTTAACCCCAATTGCCTCAGCAAAAAAGCAAAAAAAAAAAAAAAAGAAGCAATGTTAGTTCTTTCTGGTAGAATACCTAAAGATGACTTCTTGTTCATCTATTTCAAGCATATCTGACTCTTTGTGACCCCATTTAGGGATTTCTTGGCCAAGATCCTGGAGTGGTTTGCCCTTTACTTCTTCAGATCATTTTACAGATGAGGAAACTGAGGCAGACAGGGTTAAGTGACTTGCCCAAGATCACACAGCTAGTAAGTGTCTGAGACTAGATTTGAACTCATGAAGATGAGTTATCCTGACTCCAGGCCAAGTGATCTGTACTATGTTGCCATAGGAAAAAATGAATGCTCAGATCTCCCTTCTCTTCATTGTTCAAGCATCTCTGGATTGACTTTTAGGCGAACAGCTGATTGAGTGTTGGAGACTGTTGCTGCCCTGGGCCAGACAGTGACCATGGGCCAGTTTGACCAGGCTGACTGTTCTCTGGCCTTGCCATTCACCCTGTATCTGAACCCTTAGGATTTATGGGACTTGCCATCTGCCTTCTGTACTTTCCTACAGAGGAATTCCTACTCCAATTAACAGGATGAACGCCTTGGGAGTATGACCTGTCATGCTCTTCCATTTGTATTCTCAGTGCTTAGCAAAGTGCTTGGCACAAACTAAGCATTTAATAGATGCTTTTGTTCATTCATTCACTCATTCATTCATTTGCTCATTCATTCATATATTTATTCATTTTAGCTCATCCGGAGTATGGGATAACCAGATGGGGAAAAAGCTGTGATGCTCAATTGAAGAGTGTCCTAAAGAAAGACTTGCTTGCCACCAGCTTTCCTTTACAAGGTGGCTGGAAAGCTAACATTTCTCAGTCCCATGGACAAGCTGAGATTTCTTGAAAAAAGGAAGAGCCAAAGTGAGAGCCCAGGACAACACATTTCATACAGTAGGCACATAATTGATGCTCATTAAATGCAGTCCCAGACCGGCATTAAAACAATGTGGGATTGCATTGATCATAGATTTAAAAGGAATCTCGTGAAGTTTAATCCTCATTCTACAGATGAGAAACCTGAAACCCAGAGAAATAAAGTGGTTTGCCTGAGGTAACCATACAGAAAAGTAAATAGAGGCAGAGCTGAGATTTGAACTCAGGTCCTGTGACTCCAAGTCTTCAACACGCTTTCTCCCCAGTCAAATAGCAATGATCTAGGGGCAGAAACTTTGGGCTCTAACCCTTACTTAGCAATAAATTTTCAGGATGACCCCTGGGAAAGCCCTTCTCTGATCCTTAGTTCCTCCATTTCTAGAATGGAAAGTCCTTGAAGAAAGGGAGTATATTTATCTGTCTCTAAATCCTCAGAAGCCAGCACAGTGCCTGGTACAAGCCCTTCTTCAGGGCTTCTTGGATGGGACTGAATCAAAGTGTGAAATGACAGGGTTAAAAATCCTTACAACTCTAATGTTCTATGACTTTACAAGACATTAGGGAGCCTGGTTCTCCTGGGCTCCCAAACGTATTTTATTTATTTATTTATTTGCCAAGCAACTAGAGCCTCACAGTTAGTAAGTGTCTGAAGCCAGTTTTGAACTCAGATCTTACCAGGACTGATGTTCTATCCACTGTGCCATCTAGCTGCCCCAGCTCCCAAACTTAAAGATTAGTGCAGGTTAAAGATTACTGCACTAATCAAGGAAGGTCAGTTTAAAAATGAAACAGAAATGAGATTTAAATCCTGCCATTTGAGGCTTACTAATGAATATGATCTCAGCAAGAGCCTTAACTTCCCTAAGGATTCAGTTTCCTCAACTGTAAAATGAAGGAGTTAAACTAGATGTCTCTCTGAGGTCCCTCCCAGCTTTAAACTTATGTTCTTAAAATTTCAGGGACCTTAAAGGTCATCTAGCCTTATCTTTCAGATGAAGAAGCCAAGGTGCAAATAGGGAAGCATTGGTCCTTGGGCTCCAGCCAGAACTGCTGTATCATACTGCCTCCCTAAAATCTTGGAGTTGCATTGGCTGGGAATTTCCAATTTTCAAATTAGAAATAAAAAAATACATATATACACATATATTAATTACAGGAAACTGAAAAGCTTCTGGACAAACGAGATTAATATGTAACAAGAAGGGAAGTGATTAAATGGAGAGAAATATCTGTATCTAATTTTTTCAATAAGGCTTTGGTATCAAAGACATAAAATGAACAAATATAGACACACAAAGTAATATAAACAGAAAAAATTAAAAATTTAATGAGAATTATGAAGAAAAGATGAAATGCTACAAGGAGTTCCTCCTCCCCCCTTTTTAAGGTCTATGAGTTGGCACATTGCATACATTTTCAGACTTTAGGATCTATTAATTAATTTTGCTGATTTTTTCCTCTCCTTTTTTTCTCAAAGGTATTTGTCCTTACAAGTATTATTTTTTATATAGAATGGCTCTCTGGAAGGGAGAAATAGGAAATTTTTGGTAAAAATTTTAAAAAAGACATCAATAAAATTTATTTTAAAATTTATGTGGAAACAAGATGAGGTGCTTGTTATTCTGTCTGTTACCAGACTTGTTCCAAGGATGTTCCAGTAAGTCTACAGAATATAAGCTAATATTCTAATATTTTCATTCAATTACAAAAAGTCATTATTTTGTCTACTGTGCAATGTAGTTCAGAGAGCATTATACATAATATATAAAAACAATAATAGCAGAATACCTATTTCTCCCAGCACTATTTTCTAAATGCAACCTACTGAAGAAGATAACATAATAATGATGATGATGAAGATGATATAATATACACGACAGCTTTGCTGCACATTACCTGTGTGATTATAATTAAGTCACTTAACTCTTGGAGCCTTAGTTTCCTTATCTATAAAGTAAGAGGCCTGGGCTAGATGACCTTTAAAGTGCCTTTATAAAGATTATAAATTATCTTTTTTTGGCAGCACTTTTCATTCTATAAAGTATTTCTCTTCCCCCCTCCCCCATTATCTCATCTGATCTTCATAGCAGCCCTAGGAAGAAGGCAAGATAGGGATTATTTCTTTGGGAAGCCATAATCTCTCCCTTTCTGGGCCTGGAGTAGCTGTGGGACCGAAAGATGAAGGCATTTGGCCTAAATAAGGTCTCGCCTAGAGAGATCAGCCTCAGATTGTTATTAAACAGGATTGAAGGAGCTTTGCAAAGATTTGAGCTTCAAGAAACAAGATTGCAATTTCCTCTGGCTTCACCTTGGGCTACCCCTACCGACCAGGAACCCTTTTGCAGTGTGGTCAGGGGAAGATGCTTTCCCATTGCCTACCGTGCACCCAATCTAGTGCTGAAGGATGCTCTGGAGGAAAGAAGAGGAGGAGGGGAAGGAATAGGAAGAAGGAGGGGGAGGAGGATAAAAGAAGGAGGAGGTAAAGGAGGGAAAGAGGAGGAGAGAGGAGGGGGGGAGGAAAGGGAGGAAGAAAAGGAGAAGTGAGGAGGGGAAGGATTAGAGGGAAGGGGAGGAAGAAGGAGGAGGAAGGGAAAGAGGATGGGGAGGGAGAAATAGGAGGAGGAAGGAGGAGGGAAGAAGGGGGAGGAGGAGGAGGAAATGATGATCTGGCTTTGCTTCCTATAAGTGAGTAGCCTGGAGGTGGAGTTCAGAGAATGAAAGAACAAATTCTTAGCCTCCCCTTGAGATGTTCATAGTATATAGGAAGGAGGGTGTATGAAGAAGAGTAGACCAAAGTCCTGCCTCTGGAAGTATAACATCTCTGGGTGGAAGATGAAGGAGAAGAGAATCAGACCCTTTGAGAGCTGGTTGGCTGAGGGGAAGGGGAATAAAGATGCAGGAAAGAATTAAGACTCACAAATTACATTTCTCAATGCAAAACAAGACAGAATCAATGCCTGCTATGTGGCATGGATAGTAAATTCAGTGGACATTATGGAAGAAGAGAAAACTTCCAGGAATATGCTCAGCCTATAAAAAGCCTACAATTTGAATTTTCAGTGTGAGCATTTACACCTCAGAAATCAGCAAATTTCACAAGTCAGGGCTTGATTTATTGTTTTGCTGATGGTGTGGGATTAAGAAAGTGATGGAGAAAATATTAATGATGCAGATTTAACTTACAAGTGTTAGATTTATATATTTTGCCCCCCACTCCAGATTTGGTTGTTAAATATTTACCAGCATAACCTTGCTTATCAGCAAAGATTGGAGTAATCAGGGAATGCTGGGAAATGACATAAAATCCAGTCTCATCTGCCTCTATCATAAGACTGTTGTGAACATCAAATGGGACCACAGATGTAAGAATGCTAGTAAACTAGGCGCTTGTCAGTGGATGGCATTATTATCACTTCAGGGCCTTGTTCTGTAGAACCTCTCTGGATATTAATTCTTCATTTGGCCTAGAAGGCTTCCAAGGCCTCTAGATCTAGGTCTAAGCCAGTTAATTATCAAATTCACTCAGGAAGACCAGGGTTCAAATCTGCACTCACATACTTACTAGCAGCTGTGTGACTCTGGGAAAGTCACTTAATCTGTTTGCCTCAGTTTCCTCATCTGGAAGATGGTGCTCATAGTAGCACCTACCTCTCAGGGTTGTTGTGAAGTAATTTATGAGGTAATAATTGTAAAGAGCTTAACACAGTGGCCTCCACATAGTAGATACTATATAAATGTTATTGATTATTATATTATGATATTGAATTGCAGTGATCTGAATTGAATTATGTTGACCATGTCCTTTGTGTCTAAGAACTAATCTAGCCTCCTTTAGTTCTCTTAGCTACCCAACTCAGGATCTGTGGAAGAGATGAGATTTGAGATCAGTTTTGTTCGCTCCTTCTCTGAGGGATTTAACAATTTCCTGGCAGATGGAATGGAAACCGGATGCCATGAATAAGAAGAGGGGATCGATTTAATCAGCCGAAGCAGCAGCAGCAGAGGAGTATAAAGTGGGAGAAGTTCCCTGCCCCCACTCCCCTTCCCTCCCTCCCTCCCACCTCAAATAAACGTCACAGGGAAATTCAGGAGACCCTCAACAGCTGTGGCTCCCGGTCACTAGGGTATTATGAGCAGCCTTGGAATAGCTGCACACTGCTGGACCTTATCTCCTCTTCCTGTGGGGAATCAGGTGCCTGCTGTTGCCCAGAGACAGGGGCTTCCCCACCCCTGCTTATTTTGGGGAACCAGTGACCCGGCAGCATTGCCTGGGCTTAAGCCGGAGCAGAGGAGGAGATTAGGGAGGGAATTCCCCCAGCAGCCTCTGTTCCCCATCCCTAGTTCTTCCCTTCCCCCTTCCCCCTTCCCCCAACACCTGCTGCTGTCTCAGGCTCTTAGTTCTGCTGGGTCCTCTCTAGAAGGATAGGAATGACAGAGCATTTCTTCTCTGAACCGCCCCCCTCACCCCCCACCCTACATCACTCAGGGAAGGCCCAGGAATGCTCCTCTCTGAGCCAGAAAAACTCATTCCTTAAGCCTCAGGGTGGCCTGGGGCCAGAGTGATATTCCAATCAGGCAACTGGCAGTAGTCAATGGGGTGGGGGTGATGGGAAGGACATCGTCTCTCCAGGGTGGGTAGGGAGCCTTCCAGTCCCACAGATGTGAGCTTCTTTGCATGTATAAATACAAATTAAGCCTCTCGTTCTAATAGCCACTTGGGGGAGGGAGTGTCCACTCTCAATCAGAGAACCCCGTCCCCTGACCAGCTTGTGAGCTCTGGAGCAGGGCACATTGTAAGCACCATCAGTACTGGTTTCCTATTTCATTTAAGCTTTTTTATCTTCCCCAGCACCTGGCAGGGTGCTCTGTATACAGTAGGCTTTTAAATAAGAGGTTACTGCTAAGGAAATGTGTTTTGCCTGAATTCACATGTATAATTGATGTCATATTGCTTTAGATTGTTTTCCCAATGAGTGGAGGAGAGGAGGAAGGGAGAGAGGGAGAAAATTTGTAACTCAAAATTAAAAAAAAGGAAATTATTAATGAAACAATAAAATATAGTCAAAAAGGAGAAAAAAGTATTGTTTATAAGTATTCCTTTTTCCCCTTTTGGTTCAGAGGGGGAGGTAGTAATGCTTATTATAAATGTTTAAAAAATAGATTTTAAAAAAAGGAGTCACTGATACAATGGAAAAATCACTGGAATACAGTCAGAAGAAAATCTGAACTGTAGTTTTTCTTGAACAGTTTATATCACTTGATTTTTCAGGCCTCATTTTCCCCTTCTGTAAAATGAAGGCATTGTGGGAAAGAGCTAGATGGATAGGGCATTGGCACTGGAGTCAGGAGAACCTGAGTTCAAATTCAGCCTCAGACATTTAACACTTCCTAGCTGTGTGACCCTGGGAAAGTCACTTACCCCCAACTGCCTTGTAAATAAATAAATTCTTTAAAAGAATGAAGTTGTACTGGATAATCTCTAAAGGGCCTTTGATCTCTAATAATCTATATTCTATGCCAAACCATTACTCCCACCATTCCCTTACTGGAGTATCTTTCCCCCTTCCTCCCCTTCCTTCTCCAATCCTACTCTTCAAGTTCTAATCAAAGCTGGATTCCTCTAGGAAGGCTCCCTGATTGGCCCAGCCCCACTAGAATATGCCCTGTTGACACACCTAAATTCATAGAGGTAGTAAGTAGTAGAATTGGAATTTGGACCCAGGACCTCTAATTACATACTTTCCTCTTTCTGCCTCATCATGCTGTTTCCCCTACCACT